>SKCR01019246.1:0-101694 GCA_019454045.1 Zanthoxylum bungeanum
CACACAACACATTTTCTTCTCTCATTTTCTCTCCCCAATCTCACGCCCAAGGGGCCTTCATCTTATTCCTTTTCTGTCACAAAGCCGAGAGGTTGGAGAAGCAATAGGAAATTTTATGGCAAAATTTATGGAGTGCTAGGAAACTATAGAGTCTTGCGAAGGTGATAAGGATCCGCACCCGTGAGCATGAAATCGCCATTCGAAAGCTTGGAGCTTGGAGCTTGGAGATGGCCGAAATTTTGGAGCCCAAAATCTGCTCACTACCGAGAGCTTCTCAAAGGGCTTAAAAAGTTTTTGTTCTTCGTCGCATCGCTCAACCGATCATTGTGAGTATTCCGCAACTTCTTTGATGTATTCGCACTTATGTTTCATCGCTTTAATCGATCCTAGGGACCGTAGAAACCCAACACCAAATTGAAAATAACAATAAGATTTAGAAAAACCTGGAAATGTAGAAACTTATGTAGATCAAACGTTCTCCCAGGATCACTTGAATGCATCTTGTTTAAGGGGCACTCCTTTTACAAGAATTCGAACTAGGACAAATGGTGGAAACTCTCTTAACTTTAAATGACTTTCCAGGACAAGAAAGACTTGTATGTTTTTCTCTATTCTAAGAATGAACCCAAAGCCTATTTAAATAGGCATGGAATGGTGCATTTGAGGGTACCCTTTGGTTTGGGGTGTAACCCTGCTAAGGGTTATACCTCTTCCCTAATGCCTTTTGAGGCCTATAGTCTCATCCTTTCATTTAGGAGGACATGTCCATTCCTCATTGTGCCTTTCCCATAAGGCACTACTAAAGGGACCTGTCTCTCCTACTTACACTAAAATTATTTCGAGAATTTACAACATCTTTTTCTAGACTTTTCCTGAAATTAGTATTTGATACCAATGAAAGACGTGATTTATGTTCAAAATTTGGAAAGGTTTTCAACATGAAAGTTGCAGGTCATTGGTTGAGATTTTCAATGATATAAAGTTCACTAAAAATGGATATTATTAGTTCATGTTATGGTAAAAATACGAAATGTTACTTATAACACAGTAAAATCTAGTTGTACCGCAAAACTGAAAAACGTTACCCCATTATCCCCAAATAATTCATACAAGTAACGATCATGCTAATAATGCATAATTAAACACTAGAATATGTCTCATAAATATACAAGGAAATACATAATTACATCATGACGGCTGAGGTATTACATTCTACCCCCTTAATTATGATTCATCCCGAATCCTAACCTAGGCTACATGATGTGTCACACGCAATGGATTCACATGCAACGATATCATATCTATCATATGCACTAATATCATTTAAATGTAATAAATTTCCTTCATGAGTTAGAGAAATTACTTGGAGTCGATGGACATGCTACAGTCACTGACGCATATAACCCTGCTCTAATACCATCTCTGTCACACTATAGTTTCCCAGGACGTGCCCGACAGAAGACATAAATACCCATATTCATAATCCTCTGACATTAACGTACTTGACTTGACTAAACCTGACAAATCTACTAAAATTGTTGGCATGATGTATCCTATCATACAGCCTGGATCAACGTCCAGCAACATGTGGAGCTATACAAATCATATATTACCACTCAACCCAACATGCTAAATGGCCTCAGGCCGATAATAAAATCTACTATCTACCTAAGCCTGAAATCTATTTACATATGCATCATTACACATTGACTATTCAAAATTGAACCAACGTAACTAAAATTTACGCGACACATATATACCATAATAACATAAATATCTCAACAAAATTTGTTATAACTTCGATCGCACACTAGTGAACTTTAGTCACTTAATCTAATACATCCATTAAACGTGTGAACCCAAATATGTTGCCCTAATGACTGTAGCAGTTGGTGTCAATCGTTCCCAAGCTCGCCCTCCATATGGATGAGTGAATTGCCTGCAAGACCAAGACTAGGAAGAGTAAGTCATGGAAAAGGCTTAGTAAGTCAAAGCTAAAACATAATGTAATTAAGCCTGGTAGTGTGTATTTATATTTACTTATACAACTAATAAATTTTGCGTCAAACATGTGTTCTGAATCATATGAATCATAAGGGTTGTGACTGTAATTACAACTCAGATACTGTAACATAAATGAAAGACTTTCGTATAATAATTCAATTAACGAACAACAGAGAACGTGTTGAGATCCAGAAATCATGACTTACAAATCATAATTGGTTATGAGAACTGTAACACGTAAGTCAAATGTGTGTTTAACCTCTATACAATGAGCTGAAAATATTAACATAACCGTGAAATCTCCAATGGAAACAAGGTTGATTACTTAATATGTATTTACAATATTGTTCGTGTGATAATCATATTTGTAAATTGTAAAACTAAAACGGTGTTGAAATAAGAACTAGATATGGGAAGCATGAACATGCTTGAAAATTGTATACATATATGTAAAATTGAATTTCGTAAAAACTGTAAACATGAGATGAAAACTACATATGCAAGGATAAGGATTAAGATGTTCGCCTACATCTCTATAAGTACATGGATTAGGTCGACGCCCCCGTATACGCTTGAACATGTTCTAGAATATAAAAATCCACACCACAATAGTGACATGGGAGCTTGAAATCTACATAGTAGGTCCTGACACCGCGTAAGTAGGGGAACATGAACATGAATAAGCCTACGAGGTGATCAGTGCCCCCATAAGGAAACGTGAGCGATCCCAAATCGTTAAATATGAGGGGACGGTACTCAACTGGTGGTTTGAAGATATTTTATTTTTCACATTCTTGTAAAATATTTACTGAAAAAATTGAAAATTGAAATACATAAAAAACAAATACTGAAAATCCATTTACACGACAACATAAAATTTGGCTTGGCATTTGGAAAAGAAAACGTTCTGATGTAGGGTGAAAACATGTCAGTATAATATATGAACTATAAACTTAAATCATGAAAACATAACTGCAAGCATAAACATAAAGTGTAGTCATGAAATAATGATGTAATCTGACAACGTTAACGTGAATCTGAAATATCTTATGCATGTCTTGGAAACTAAACTATAACTTGAAAATATATAACATACAAACATAAGCTAAAAACTATGACTACACATATGACTACAAGGAGAACTGATAGCGTGACTCAGCCGTTCAATCCAAACTGTAGAATGAGAAACGTGTCATGACAAGAATGTGAACTCATGACCTAAAAAGGTAACATGTCTAGCAGGCATGAAAATACGATCAGGATACATATATATATTCAAAACATAAAATTTTATGCTTCGTTATACCAAACTACTCAACTCGTGATTATTGCCAACCCAAATCCTTAATAGTTTGGATCTCATCTAATCCATGCATAGATCGTGTCACCATTTATCTATCTAAGCATGATTATAGATCTTTAGTACATAGGATTGAAAACCTGTCGTAAACAGAGAGACAGGCTGAAAGCATGATATAATTATTTGAGCTGAAATCGAGAATTTTAAATCATAACTTAAAGTGTATCACAAGATGTGTAAAGTCAATCATAAACTTACGACTTACGACCTAACTTATAAAAATATTACATGAGCTCGAAATCACAACATGAAGCGCGTACTTAAATCATAAACATTATAAAATTGAGTATGGAAAACACATATGAATAACCCATACTTGAAATACTAACACTTAAATATATAAGTAAACATCTTCATGAAACACATACTTAGAACATGATCATAACCATTTCATACCGATCAATTTTGATTTTTGAAACTTAAGCCATACACTAAATTCAAAACGTAATTATAAAGCATGATTACAGTTCCACCGTGCATTTAATCATACTTTAGTTATTCAAACATTATTCAATTCATTCTTCTAAATTCATCATCCACGTCAAAAGACATAAATACATCTCCATCATCAATGTAACATATTCATTTTCGACATAACACTTTCATCATCAATTCACTCCCAACACTATCATCAATGTAACTTACAAGCCTTAACATTCGGTCAAAGTCATTGCCATATATTATTCACATGCTTATCATCATTACATTAGTCACCAAAACGCTGGCACATAACTTATCAAATTTAAAGGGAACATCCATTTCCCTTTCATGTAATTTATATTAAGTCATGTTCCCAACATCCATGCTTAAGTAGAATCAACAAACTCACCATCAAATCATGATCTACTATTTATATATATGCCTAAATACATCGACAGAAGGAAATTCAACCCTCCATTTCCTTTATTTATATTTGACCATAGTGAATTTACACACATTAGAACATTTTTAATCAATTCAAACCAAAATCAAAAATCAAGGTATACATTTACCATCACTAAACATTTAAACTACCCCTAAATAAAACAAATTTCCATCCCCTTCATCCAAATAGGGTTCGGCCAAGGCATGTATCAAAACAAGTTTTTGAAAAAAATCAACCATTCACTTCCCTAAACATCATGAATTTGGCTAATCCATATTTCATAGCCAAATCAAATAAATTCATCATCCCTTTTAATTCTACAAGTTTCGACCATTATTCACAATCTAGACCAAACTAGGGAATTTTAACTCCCAATTTCAAAAATCCATACAATCCAAATACAAAACACATGCATAGGCCATAATCTGATGGTTTCATACATAGAAACAAAACTAACACCCCCTTCACAGCCATATTTTCGGCTTCCATGAATCCCATTATCATACTTATTATTTTAGCCAAAAGAAATTGTGTTTCATGATAAATCCACCCCCAAATGTGTCAATAACCAACAAATGACACTTAATCTTAACACAAGAATCCATTATTGCCCAATTTCACCATGGTTTAAAAATTTGATATGGAAGACACACATGAAAATTTCAAAATTAAGAGGTGGGAGTATGTGGGAAACTTGCTAGTTTAAGAAGTAGCTTGAGAAAACACCCCCATTTTCCCTTGATGTGACGTGAGGTGAAGTGATGGAGGAAAAAATTTTGCTGCTAAGGTCCTAGTTAAATTCGTGGATGAGGTGAAGAAGAAAGAGAAATATGAATAGTGTTTGTATTTATATCCCGTAGAAAGATTTTTATAATTAAAATAATAATATAAATCAATCACAGGTCATATTCTATACTTTTCCAAAATTACCATTCATCCCATTAAAAGACGCAATTTTTGACATAGTTCTAGCCAAAATTTGGAAAAATATTCAACATAAAAGATGTAGATCATTGTATGAGCTTTTCGATGATATAAAGATCACAAAAAATGGACATGGTAGCTCAAGTTATGGCCTAAATAATAAAAATTACCTGTAATACAGTATAATCTAGTTGTACCGCGAAACTGGAAAATATTACCCCATGATCCCGGAATAATTTATGCGAGTAACTGACATACTAATAATGCATAATTAAATACTACAATATGTCTCATAAATAGATAAGGAAATATATAATTATATCATGACTGGTCGGTGTGTTACAGTAGATGAGTGTTAGATAATGAAAGAAAGTCTTGAATTAACTCTGATTCAATTTACAATGGTAGGAGCCTTTATATAGGCTACATAGAAAACCAAAATAGAAAAGGAATCTTATAGTAATGAACAATAATAATGAATATAGGAAATTTGCATCTAATAGGAAAATAGGAAATCCTAATTAAGGTAAAACTCTAAGTTTAGGAAACAATCCTAAACAATAGAAACTACTTTCCTAAAACATATCATAATATCTCAACACCATCCCTCAAGTTGGAGCATGAGGTTAAAAAATGCCCAACTTGGCAAGAAGAAAATCAAATTGGTTCTTTCCAAGAGCCTTTGTAAAAATATCCGCCAATTGTGTAACAGTAGGAACATATGACAGAGCAATCAAACCATCTGTTATCGCATCCCGAACAAAGTGACAATCAACCTCAATGTGTTTGGTGCGTTCATGAAATACTGGATTTTTGGCCATATGAAGGGCTGACTGACTATCAGAAAAGAGCTTGATTGCCTTTGGGTGGTGCACACCCAATCTCAGAAGCAACCCATTCAACCATTTGAGCTCACAAGTAATTGCTGCCATAGCTCGGTATTCCACTTCTGCAGACGAGCGGGAAACTGTGTGTTGCTTATTTGTCTTCCAAGAAATAGGAGATTGCCCAAGAAACACAAGCCATCCGGAAAAAGAGCGTCTAGTGAATGGACATGCTGCCCAATCAGAATCACACCAACCCTGCAGAGACAGATCACTATCTGCATGTAATAAGATACCCTGACCCGGAGTACCTTTCAAATAACGAACGACTCTCAAAGCCGCCTCCCAATGCTCAATTCTAGGCTCCTAATAAACTGAGACAATATATGAACCAAGTAGGCCAAATCTGGACAGGTCACTGCCAGATAAATGAGTCGACCTACTAATATGCGATAGGACTCAGGGTTTGACAAGAGCTCCCCATTTGCGAGTCCTAATCTGTGATTTTGCTCGATCGGGAAGCCACACGGCTTGGCTCCCAGTAATCCGGCCTCCGATACAATGTCAAGCGTGTACTTGCGTTGACAGAAGAACAAACCAGCCGAACTCCTTGCCACCTCGATTCCGAGGAAATACTTCAAAGCACCAAGATCTTTCATCTAAAAAAAATCACTGAGATAGGCTTTAAAGGTCTTAAGTGCGGCAGAATCATTCCCAGAAATAATAATATCGTCGACATACACTAGCACATTTATTTGAACATTGCCCTTAGTGTAAGTAAAAAGAGAATAATCAGAGTAGGATTGTAAGAGACCATACCCTTTAAAAGCCGTGACCAACTTTGCAAACCAACATCTCGGAGCCTGTTTCAACCCATAAAGAGATTTTCGTAACCTGCAGACCAAGGTCGGATCAGAACCCTAAAATCCCGGGGGTAGCTTCATATACACTTCCTCCTCAATATCTCCATGCAAAAATGCATTGTGAACATCCATCTGATGAAGTTCCCAAATTTTTGAAGCCGCAATAGCCAAGAAAGCACGCACCGTAGTCATTTTGGCAACTGGAGAAAATGCCTCATTATAATCAATACCGGCTTCTTGATGATTCCTCAAAACAACTAATCTGGATTTGAGCCTTTCAATATCACCGTTTGAGAAGTACTTGGTTCTGTAAACCCACTGACTTCCCAAAACACGCTTACCCTTTGGAAGAGGTTCAAGAGTGCATGTACCATTTTCCTCCAAAGCCCGAATCTCCTCATGCATTGACTTTTGCCAACCTACATCTTTCATAGCCTCTTTAAACGACTTAGGATCATTGCTCGAAATAATAGTTGCAAGAAACTTTAGATAATTTACAGAAAAATTATCACAATTTATATAATGTGCTATGAGATAAGGAGTACATGAGGGATGTTGTGGAGACGGAGTGGCGGTAGATGGACTTTCAGCAACCACCGTATGAGTAACAAAATCTCGTAAGAGAACCGAAGGAAATTTATTCCTCATTCCCTTTCCCATAGGAGCAGACTGCCCATTGCTTGTATTGTCAAGCCTAGGTGAATCGGGCCCAATAGTGGGAACAACTTCCGGCCCAGGTGAAAGAGGCGCTGTAGAAGCCTCTGTTTGGGCCGGCCCACCCTCCCTCAAGCCCAGGTCTAGATCTGCATCAAGATGGGGCGTCTGATCTTGGTGGGCTTGGGGTTCAGGTTGGATGAGGTTGGGATTTTGTGTTTGGGCTTGTGGGTTAGGCAAATCAGCATCATTATCAACAAAATCAGCAAAATCACTATCAATTTCAACATTTACCGTAGGCACAATATTTTCTGGAATAATATTCACAACACCCGGTTTACCAAACGGAAAAACATCCTCAAAAAACTTCTGCTTGCAAATTTGTCACATTTAGATTTTTGATCATGAGCAAAACTAAGACAACCAAAGGTGTGAATTGCCTCATATGAAGGAGGGGTACGAAATAGGATTTCGAATGGTGTTTTATTGTGTAACAAAGGAGAGGGAATGCGATTTATTAAATTAGCGGCGACAAGAACACTTTCTCCCCAAAACTAAATAGGTAAATTTGCTTGAAAGCGTAATTCCCTCCGCACATTTAAAATATGCTTGTGTTTTCTCTCAACCCTCCTATTTTGTTGCGGGGTTCCCACACATGAAGTTTGGAATAAAATACCAGTTGCAGAAAAATAGTCAAGTAGGCATTTAAATTCCATACCATTATCACTTTGAAGAACTTTCACTGTTTGAGAAAATTGTCGATCTACCATTGCAATAAAAGACATAAACATCTGAAAAACTTCTATTTTATCAACCAACAAATAAATCCACACAGCTCTTGGGAAATCATCAACAATAGTTAGAAAATAACGAGCTCCACAAGAAGAGACATGTTTATAAGAGCCCCACAAATCACAATGTATTTTCTCAAAAATTCTAGTTGCCTTATTGTCACTTAAGGGAAATTTATCTCTAGGATGCTTAGAACGAAAACATATTTCACAAGCTTTATTTAAACTACCTTTAAGATTGCTAACTGGAGGAAGTAACTTTACTACTTTCTCTAAAGGGTGTCCCATCCTTTTGTGCCATAACTCCAAAGTCGATGCTGCGTTGTGGACAGAAACATGTTGTACCGAATCACCTTCAACTCCGCCGAAGTAGTAAAGTCCATCTCGCCTAACTCCCGTTCCAATCAGCTCCCTGTTGTGGTCCTGTATAGCACATATATAAGAGTTAAATTGGACAATACAATGTAAGTCATCATTCAATTGTGAAACCAAAAGTAAATTGCAATTGAGTTTCGGCACATAAAGAATATTTTTAAGAGTGATTTTATCTAACAATCGAACTGAACCGGATTGGGTCGCAACAACAGATTCACCATTAGGAAGTCCAACCGGACACGCAAACAACGCTATAGTATCAAATAACCAAGTCAAATCACCGGTCATGTGATGAGTTGCCCTGGTGTCAATGATCCATGACTTCGTGTCAAACTTACCATTCAACCTGTCATCCGAAACTTGAGCATTACCAATTAAGCCCGCAAGAGATTTCCATTGTTCGGGTGTGAAGAGTGGATCGATAGAACTTTTAGTAGAGGATGCTCCAACTGTACTACTTACCGCGTTAGCACGAGCTGAACCACGCCCACGATCAGCCTGTTGACGACTTCGGCCAGCACCCACATCAGCTTTGTTTTGATCCGACGACCTATTGGGATATCCCATTATTTCATAGCAATTATTTTTGTCATGGCCATTCTTGTGATAGTGAGGACAACCAACGAGGGACCAACAAGATGAAGACAAATGCCCCGTCTTCTTGCAGTGGCTACACACGGGCCTCTTCATTTTTCCTCGTCCTCTTCCAGCACTTGTACGGACAGCAAAGCCAAGGACCTTTGCTGGCTTGTCTTCTATGATTATCTTGGCGAGCCGCACACGCTCATCTTGTATCACCATTTGGTACGCTCGATCAAGCAAAGGCAAGGGATCTTGAGAAAGGATATTGGTTCGTAATTGAGCGTACAAATCAGTGTTGAGTCTCATCAAGAAGTCATGTAATTTTCCTTGTTCACGTCTAGCTTGGTGCAATGATGCGGTAGTACAAGACGAACAACAATTTCAAGAAATTAGCGGTTCATGCTTAAATAATTCCTCCCATAATACATTCAATTTACCATAGTAAGTTGTAACATACATAGATTTTGGTTGCTCACAGTTAGCAATTGAAGCCTTTAACTGTTGAATTCTTGGGCCATTAACCATAGCATATCGTTGCTTAAGATGCTCTTATAAGTGTTTCGCATCACGAAATTTAGATAGGGTACTCTTTACCTCGGGATCGATTGTGTTTGTAATCCAAGAAACCAACATTGCATTGACGGTGTTCCAATCAGATTGAGTATATAGAGGTTGCGGTCTGCTGATAGTGCCTTCCAAAAATTCGAACTTGCGGCGTGCCTCCAATGCCAACTGAATATCTGAAGCCCAATCATCGTAATTGTCTCCGCGTAAGCGAGTGGGAGTGATGAAGTCACCTGGTCGGTCTCCTGTGCCGAGAAAAAAAATTGAATTCATCTCCCTTTTAGGTGGCGGCGATGGTGGTTGTTCATCGTTGTCGGCCATTGTTTTATTGTGTGTGTATGTCAGGCTCTGATACCATGTTAGATAATGAAAGAAAGTCTTGAATTCACTCTGATTCAATTTACAATGGTTGGAGCCTTTATATATGCTACATAGAAAAACCAAAATAGAAAAGGAATCCTATAGTAATGAACAATAATAATGAATATAGGAAATCTGCATCTAATAGGGAAATATGAAATCCTAATTAAGGTAAAACTCTAATTTTAGGAAACAATCCTAAACAATAGCAACTACTTTCCTAAAATATATCATAATATCTCAGCAATGAGCATATTTAAATATATTCAAGTGTTTGAGTAGGGGATTTAGGGTGAAAAAGTGGTAAAAACTCCAAATTACAAGGGATACTCTTTCCAAATTTTCAAAAATCATATCCAAACATCCTTAATGGCTTCCAAAAGATCTCGTGACAAAGCCGCCACTACCCCTTTATATGATATCATCAAAATTATCTCGGCGGCTATAACACCCCGGCTATTCATGACATGCCTAGTATATTTAATTCATCATGCATGGTATGTCGTTATGCATATAAACATTTGTTAGTAGGTTCGAAACTTTAGAAATCCTGCCCGGAGAGTCGGGATAAATTTCCAGTTCCAACACTTGTTTTGCCAACTTAACTAAGTCACATGTAACTTTTGATATTTGGGCCCTAACATTTACTTCCAGAGTTTGATTTTGGAGATCTTTATATGGCCGGAAAGCTTCGACTGTGACCTACGGCTTTCAAGTTGATAATTTTCTCAAATTTTGACCAGAACTAGGTCAAAAATAAATATTTTTGTCGTGTGAATAATAACTTTCGAGACTGTCTTATGGTTTGGACATGTGGCTTAATCATAACCACCATTTTCTTAACAAAATTATTCCATTTGCTATATAAAGAGCACTATTCACTCATTCTCTTTATAATTCATCAATGAGACAATCTTGGAAGCCTCTCTCACGTCATTTTCACTCTTCTTTTTCTTCCATCTTTCTCATGAAAATGTGATGCTTCTTCAAGCTCTTACCAAGCCAAGTAAGTTTCTATTCCTCTTTTCCTTCAATCTGAGTTTATGGCAAGCATTTATTCATCATCGAAATTTGCACATGTTAAACCCTAGGTTCATGATTTGTGTAAATTATATGATTAGGCTTATTGGTGTTATTGTTCATGCATTTCATTACATATTCACATGGTATAGGCATTATTATTAAAATTGCCCATTTTCCCAAAACGAGAGCCTTGGCCGAGCAATGTTTGAGGGGTGGAGATTTGATTTTTGGTAATTAAGTAATGATATAAGCATATAGTGATGTTAGTTAGTTGTAATTAAAAGGAAAAAATTATGGAATGCTTGTATGGTAGACTTGGCCGAATTATAGGGTTGTGTTGGGATATAGAATTGTGTGATTTGGAAGTGTTATAAGCATGAACTAGGTGTTTAATGGTGATTGATTTAGGCTTGTGCCGTGTTCCGTTGTTGATGATGTGAGTTCAAGATTGTGTTGGGTGGATCTGTATCTTTGTGTTGAATGGCTTATAGATAAATGTATAAGGGAATGAGAGCTTGATGCTTGATTGAGTAGTGTGTATGTGGCATTATGATAAGCATGAACAATGTGTCATTTGATGATGATACGTATGGGTGTGTACGCCTTAGTCATCGCTGAATAGTTAGCTAGAGTGAATAAGTTATATTGGGCATTTTATTGATAGATAGTTTTGGGATTTCAAGTGACTGAATCGATTATTTGAAATATCCCATTAGTATTATCATGAGCACGTCATGACACGAGTACAATATTGTTGGTTTCTAAGGTGGTCCCAAGATCAATATAAGCAATAAAAAGAATGAATACTCATAAGAAGTATGGCGGAATCATACTTACAAAGATCGGCTTTTGGATGCGAAGATCAACAAGCTCCAAGCTTTCAAAGGATTCTAAGCTCTAAGTTCTGTTTCCCTATCACCTTGTATTGATCCTTGAAGTGTGCTAGCAAGATTTGAAAGACAACAAAATCTTCTTTCAATGGAGGAGGCTCACGGTTTTGGAGCTTCAAATGGAGAGAGAGAGTTTCTTTTTGTTTCGGTATTTGTTTTTCCAAAAAACAACAATGAAAATCAATTACCAAAAATTTTGTATATCCTTTCAAAAAGTCAACAAAATTTTGGATCCAAAATTGCATTAAATGTCCCCCCAACCAACATCATGAATAGTGACTGCATGTCACTCACCAAAAAGGTGACTTGATGTCTATCACTAAAATGACAAGTGATGTGACTCGCGATGTGACTTGTGGGCCCCACTTTAATTCAAAATCGAAGTGGGCCCGCAAACACATTTCGGGCTCGGGTTCGTTAATTTCGAATTAACAATTTTTTCGTTGCGACATAATTAAATCAAATTCAATTAAATAATTATACCTAGCAAAATTACTATTCATGTCGCTACCGAATTAATTCTAAATCAATTTGTTAGCTAGAATTAAAATCCAATTTTAATTCCGCGTCGAAATCCAATTTCGTATAATATATCGAATATATTATTTTATCGATTAATTCCAAATTAATTGTTCTCTCTCTTCAAATAGTACTTTATCCCAGATAAAGTCTCGCCGCTGTTAATCCAAGATTAATAAAGTTCGAATCATACGTCATCGGTGAATCTTCGGGAAGCGACCCAAGAGATCCATGGATATATTGGCAGTAAATCTGGTTGTCGGACTATCCGAACACGTACGTACCTAGTGGTATGTTCTTACCGATTTACGAGACAAGGTTGGCTTCTAACAAAGCGCCATGCCTACCCAATTCTCCAGAAATATTCTTAATGGAATATATAATCTATGTCAGGCGCAGTATACGTAGTATTGCGTATCTCGATCCAGTATCGGATGTCACATGCAAGGCCTGGGGCTGGAATAGTATCTGCCCCGTACGAAGCATATATCGAATTACTAGCAACTAGTCTCTTTATTATCGGATAATCATGACATAGTCATATTATCCCGATGGTTGCAACCCTTTAGAGAACCAGTTATGTATCACTGCGTGACCATCATCTCCATATGACTGAAGTGATACTTCCGTCTTGACATCACACCCATTACACTACGATTCTCAATAAACCCAGAAGAGGCATACACAGAACCTATTAAAGTCCTGGACGATCAAAACCAAAACGTATTGATTGTCGCAAGTACTAGCGATGCAAGTCTTTGGTTAAGACCAAATACACCTACCCTGATGCGGACTCCCACAGACACATAATCATACTACCAATGGGATTTCGAGGGGTCTATCCAGAGCGAAGCTGTTTCCGTACCATCGGTAAACACAACCTCCTACCACACTTGCATAAGTATCCAATACTTAAATATATGAGAACTATGTTGTTACGCTTCCATAACACGCACAAGTGCGATACTAGTCTATTCTGCATTATCGATGTCCAGTCTCCATAATACTACGACTAGGGATATTTAATGATTAAACCGTCGTGGATTGATACTGTCTCATATCATCTCAATCCGGAACTAATCATAAGGACTTTCATCATTCACATATTTAAGTAATCTAATTATGAAATGATAAAAGGTAATTTCCTTTGCTACATAATTAATTTGTACAAAAACATAATGTCTTTTACAAATAGTGACGCTATGGGTCATAACTGTCAAACAATCTCCCATTTGGCCTATAGCCAGTCACTTAAGCATCTAACACCTGAACTATGTACATGTCACTCAAACTTTTGCTGAGGAATAGCTTTTGTCAGCGGATCTGCAATGTTGTCATCTGATGCGACCTTCTCGATCTTCACATCGCCACGATGTATGATCTCACGAATCAAATGGAAATGTCGAAGAACATGCTTGGATCGTTGATGAGACTGCGGTTCCTTAGCCTGTGCTATAGCCCCGTTATTGTCACAATACAATAGAACGGGCTCAGCTGCTAACGGAACTACTCTTAATCCAATTAGGAATTTTCGGATCCAAACTGCTTCATTTGCTGCTTCAGCTGTAGCGATATACTCCGCTTCTGTTGTTGAATCAGCAATAGTCTCTTACTTGGAATATTTCCAACTCACTGCTTCGTTATTCAAACAAAACACGTACCCAGATTGTGACTTACAGTCGTCTTTATCGGCTTGGAAACTTGCATCGGTATACCCAGTTACCTCAAGTTCTCAATCTCCATAGATTAAGAAAGCATCATTAGTTCATCTAAGATACTTAAGGATATTCTTAACCGTTATCCAGTGACATTCACCTGGATCGGCCTGATAGCGACTACACATGCTCAAAGCATAAGAGACATCAGGTCGCGTACATATCATGGCATACATGATCGATCCGACTGCCGAGGCGAACGATATCTGACTCATGTTGTCTCTCTCATCTTGAGTTTTAGGACACATGTCCTTAGATAGAGTGACGCCATGTGACACTGGCAATAGTCCCCTCTTGGACTGATCCATGTTGAATCTCTTCAACACTTTGTCAATGTACTTGCTCTGGGAGAGTCCAAGCAGCTTTCTAGATCTATCCCGGTAGATCTTTATTCCCAGAATAAAGGCTGCTTCTCTCAGATCTTTCATGGAGAATTTTAATGAAAGCCAAGCTTTCACCGATGTTAACATGGGAATGTCATTGCCCATAAGCAATACATCGTCAACATAAAGGACAATGAAAGTCAGTGCGCTCCCACTAACCTTCTTGTATACACAAGGATCATCTTAGTTTTGAACGAAATCATATTCTTTTATAATCTCATCAAAACGTTGGTTCCAAGAACGCGACGCTTGCTTCAGTCCATAAATGGACCGATTTAACTTGCAAACCTTGTTTACATGTTTAGGCACGACAAAACCGTCAGGCTGTTGCATATAAACATCTTCCAACAGGTTTTCGTTAAGGAAAGCGATTTTGACGTCCATTTGTCATATCTCGTAATCGAAATATACAGCAATAGCAAGAATTATCCGAATGGATTTAATCATGGCAACGTGTGAGAAAGTTTCGTCGTAATCTACACCATGTCATTGATGATACCCTATCTCTACAAGCCTAGCATTGTACGTTTGTATGTTGCCATCCATGTCGGTCTTCCTTTTGAAGATCCATTTGCAACCAATAGGCTTTTACACCTTGTGGTACATCAACCAGTGTCCAAACTTGGTTGGTACACATGGAATCCATTTCGGACTTCATGGAATCTTGCCATAAAATGGAATCGATATCTTGTATCGCTTCCTCATACGTAGCCGGCTCATCTTCCTCAATGAGATTGATATCTACATGAGGTGAGATCAGAAACCCATACCTCTCAGGTTGTTTTCTGACTCTCTCCGACCTACACGGTCCTTGTGTATTCAAAGATTGTGGTACAGCTTCATCCCTGATGAACTGTTCATGTTCCGTTGAGGATTCTATGCCAGGAACAGTATCATTCCGATTTTCATCGAGTTCTACTTTCATCCCACTTATCATTGCATTTAGGAATTCTTTCTCAAGGAAAACCGCATGTAGAGCGACAAATACTTTGTTCTCTTGTGGTTGATAGAGGTAATATCCTTTGGTTTCCCTAGGATATCCTACAAATAGGCATTTATCCGATTTGGGTTCAAGTTTGGTACCTTCCAAACGTTTGGCGTATGCCCAGCAACCCCAAATCTCCAGGAATGAGAAACCCGATTTCTTTCCTGTCCATATCTCATATGGTGTCTATTGAACAGTCTTTGACGGAACCTTATTCAAAATAAGTATTGCACTGTTTAATGCATATCCCCAGAAGGAAATAGGTAGCTCAATGCAACTCATCATAGACCTTACCATGTCTAACAAGGTTCGGTTTCTCTGTTCGGACACACCGTTTAATTGCGGTGTTCCAGGAGGAGTCCACTGTGAAAGAATACCATATTCTTTCAAGTAGTCAAGAAACTCATTGCTCAAGTATTCGCCACCACGGTCCGACCGTAATGTCTTAATACTTTTACCGGTCTGTTTTTCCACTTCGTGTCGAAACTCTTTGAATTTCTCAAAAGTTTCCGACTTGTGTCTCATAAGATACACATAACCATAACGTGATGCATCATCTGTAAAGGTTAAGAAGTATTCATATCCACCTCTAGCCTGGCTAGACATGGGCCCACAAATGTCACTATGAACAAGGGCTAACAGTTCGGTGGCACGTACACCTTTACCGGTAAAAGGTGATTTAGGCATTTTGCCTAATAAGCAAGATTCGCAGACGTCATATGAATTTGGATCAAATCCGTCCAAGTATCCACTCTTCGAAAGTGTGGATATGCGAGTCTTGTTTATGTGTCCTATACGACAATGCCACATATAAGTTTCATCTTTATGACTTACTTTGAGCCTTTTGTTTGTTACATTTTGAGATTGGTTTATATTAAAAAAAAAAAATACCATTATTTACAACAGCAGTGCAAATTTCTATATCATTTTTATACATAAAACACCCAGTATTTCTAAATACAAAAGTGTACCCACATTGGGCTAACATAGATACAGGATTAATATTCCTAGTCAAACTAGGTACATAATAACATTTTGTAAGTTCAAGTACATGCCCCGAGGGTAGTTCTAAAACAAAAGTGCCAACTGCCAAAACGGCGACTGGTGTACCATTTCCAACACGGAGGTCAATCTCTCATGAAGCTAGTCTCCTGCTAATCCACAGATCCTGCACATCAGTACAAATGTGAGTACCACAACCAGAATCAAAAATCCAATTTTTAAAACTATAAGTAGTCATGTTTATTTCTATAACAAACATACCTGAGGCCGGTGCCTTGCCCGCCATGATTTCCTTCCTGAGTGCCTTGTACTCCCGACAGTCACGCTTCCAGTGACCCCGCTGTCCGTACTGAAGACAAACATCTTGGGATTTGTCCTTATTCTGCATGTAATGAGATCCAAAATTGCATTAAATGTCCACACCAACCAACATCATGAATAGTGACTGCATGTCACTCACCAAAAAGGTGACTTGATGTCTATCACTAAAATGACAAGTGATGTGACTCGTGATGTGACTTGTGGGCCCCACTTTAATTCAAAATCGAAGTGAGCCCGCAAACACATTCCGGGCTCGGGTTCGTTAATTCCGAATTAACGAATTTTCCGTTGCGACATAATTAAATCAAATTTAATTAAATAATTATGCCTAGCAAAATTACTATTCATGTCGCTACCGAATTAATTCTAAATCAATTCGTTAGCCCGAATTAAAATCTAATTTTAATTCCGAGTCGAAATCCAATTTCGTATAATATATCGAATATGTTATTTTATCGATTAATTCCAAATTAATCGTTCTCTCTCTTCAAATAGTACTTTATCCCAGAAAAAAGTCACTCTGTTATTAATCCCAAATTAATAAAGTTCGAATCATATGTCATTGGTGAATCTTCGGGAAGTGACCCAAGAGATCCCTGGATATGTTGGCAGTAAATCCTTTTTTTCGAACTATCCGAACACGTACGTACCTAGTACTATCTTCTTACCGATTTGAGAAACAAGGTTGGCTTCTAGCATAGCGCCATGCCTACCCAATTCTCCAGAAATATTCTTAATGGAATATATAATCTATGTCAGGCGTAGTATACATAGTATTACGTATCTCGATCCAGTATCGGATGCCACATGCAAGGCCTGGGGCTGGAATAGTGTCTGCCCCGTACGAAGCATATATCGGATCACTAGCAACTAGTCTCTTTATTATCAGATAATCATGAACTAGTCATATTATCCCGATGGTCTCAACCCTTTAGAGAACCAGTTCTGTATCCCTGCGTGTCCATCATCTCTATATGATTGAAGTGATACTTCCATCTTGACATCACACCCAATACACTACGATTCTCAATAAACACAGAAGAGGCGTACACAGAACCTGTTAAAGTCCTGGACGACCAAAACCAAAGCGTATTGATTGTCGCAAGTACTAGCGATGCAAGTCTTAGGTTAAGACCAAATACACCTACACTGATGCGGACTCCCATAGACACATAATCATACTACCAATGGGATTCCGATGGGTCTATCCAGAGCGAAGCTGTTTCCGTACCATCGGTAAACACAACCTCCTACCACACTTGCATAAGTATCCAATACTTAAATATATGAGAACTATGCTGTTACGCTTCCATAACACACATAAGTGCGATACTAGTCTATTCCGCATTATCGATGTCCAGTCTCGATAATACTACGACTAGGGATATTTAATGATTAAACCGTCGTGGATTGATACTGTCTCATATCATCTCAATCCGGAACTAATCATAAGGACTTTCATCATTCACACATTTAAGTAATCTAATTACGAAATGATAAAAGGCAATTTCATTTGCTATATAATTAATTTGTACAAAAACACAATGTCTTTTACAAATAGTGACACTATGGGTCATAACTGTCCAACAAATATATCACGTCACAAGCACGTCATATAATATTAGCAGTTTAACCAAGTTAAGCAGCATGTCCGTATAGCTTATGATATTAAGTAAACATCTTAAGTTTATCACGTTAGCAACGTCAGTACATATACAACATGTACATGCATTCACGATCATGTTCAATATCAGCAGTTCGAGTATGCTAACCATACTTGAACATAATTTTTGTTAGATACCTCGTAGGATTCTTCCAGTAGCATTCATGGACACTTATAGCGGGCGTCAGTCTTTAAGTGGATGCTATCCCTCTTTCTTTTGTGTCACATGTTTGCATTTGTTTGACTCTATACATTTTGTAATTTACATTATCGTCTTTAGTAAGGGTGTGCACGGTTTCAGTTCAAACTGCAACCCACCAAGAATGAACCTCACGGTTTTGAAAAATATTGAAAATGATTTAAGGTCAGCCTGAACCGAACTGTAAATTTTTGATCGGTGCATGGTTTTGACCTAAACTGCGACCTGAACCGCAAAAATCGTAAATTTTACTCGAACCGCCTAAATCGTCGACCCGTGTTCAAATTAGACATAATTTTATATTTTTCTTCTTCTTTAAATATGAAATTTATGATATTTAATGATCATATTACAATAAGTAATGTATAAATAAAAATTAGGTATTTTTTCTCTTCAACTATTATGAGAAAACACAC
Source organism: Zanthoxylum bungeanum (assembly GCA_019454045.1). NCBI lineage: Eukaryota > Viridiplantae > Streptophyta > Magnoliopsida > Sapindales > Rutaceae > Zanthoxylum > Zanthoxylum bungeanum. The sequence goes on from SKCR01019246.1 coordinate 19,283, forward strand.
AAAATTTTCTTTAAAAATTTTCCAATCCAAACCGCCGATCTGAACAGCCCAAACCGCTGAACCGTTGTGGTTTTCCTTATCAAATTTATGGTTTCGGTTTGTAATTTCCCAAACCACCAACCCGTGCGGTTTGAAATGTAAAACGAAAAAATCGATTCGAACTGCACCGCGAACATCCTTAGTCTTTAGTTTGTAATTGACAACTATTGACAACTACAAACCCTTAGTCTTTAGATATTACAAATCCCTATCCATGCAAACCCTAATTGACTACTATACATATTTTACACCCTTTTGTGTTTGTTTTGTTTTGTGTTCACAAGTTTTGAAGAAGAAAAAGAGAAAGCGGCGAAGACAAGTCAATAAGGCATAACAAAGGCACAGTATCAGATTCGGGTAATAATCCTGGGGCTGAAGCCCATATTGGTGTTAGATTCGGGTAGTAATCCGAGGGTTGAGGCCCACATTAGTATCAGTATGGGGGCGAGGCCCACATCAGTATCAGTCTGGGGGCGAAGCCCACATTAGTATTAGTCTGGGGGCAAGGCCCATATCAGTATCAGTTTCAGAGATGAGTCCCAGAGTTGAGGCCCACATCATCACCAGCAGTTTGGGGATGTGTCCCAGGGTTGAGGCCCATATCATTATCAACAGTTTGGGGATGCGTCCCAGGGTTGAGGCCCACATCATCATCAATAGTTTGGGGATGCGTCATAGGGTTGAGGTCCACACCATTATCAGCAATTTGGGGATGCGTCCCAGGGTTGAGGCCCACATCATCATTAGTTATTGGGATGCGTCCCAGGGTCGAGGCCCATATTGTCAGCGAAATTGGGATGCGTCCCAAGGTCGAGGCCCTCGTTGTCGGTTGTAGTTATTAGGATGTGTCTCAGGGTTGAGGCCCACTGCGTCATTAGAACAGTTTTTCCAGGTACGGCGTGTGGACTATGTGAATTATGTGGACTGCCGTGGACTATCTTGAAGTGTTGTGGATTATGTGGACTACCGTGGACTATCGTGAAATATTGTGGACTACCATGGACTATCTTGAAGTGTTGTGGATTATGTGGACTACCGTGGACTATCATGAAATATTGTGGATTATTGTGGACTATCTTGAAGTGTTATGGATTATGTGGACTACCGTGGACTATCATGAAATATTGTGGATGTGGACTATCTTGAAGTGTTGTGGATTATGTGGACTACCGTGGACTATCGTGAAATATTGTGGATTACCGTGGACTATCTTGAAGTGTTGTGGATTTTGTGGACTACCGTGGACTATCGTGAAATATTGTGGACTACTGTGGACTATCTTGAAGTGTTGTGGATTATGTGGACTACCGTGGACTATCATGAAATATTATGGATTACCGTGGACTATCTTGAAGTGTTGTGGATTATGTGAACTACGGTGGACTATCGTGAAATATTGTCGAATACCGTGGACTATCTTGAAGTGTTGTGGATTATGTGGACTACCGTGGACTATCGTGAAATATTATGGACTACCGTGGACTATCTTGAAATGTTGTGGATTATGTTGACTACCGTGGACTATCATGAAATATTGTGGATTACCGTGGACTATCTTGAAGTGTTGTGGATTATGTGGACTACGTGGACTATCTTGAAATGTTTTGGACTACCGTGGACTATTGTGGAGTATTGTGGATTATGTGGACTACCGTGGACTATATGGATTATGTGGACTACCGTGGACTATCGTGGACTACCGTGGATTACCGTGGATTATCGTGGACTATGTGGATTCCGTGGATTATCGTGGACTAGTGTGGACTATTGTGGACTACCGCGACACCCTAAGTATGGGGTTTAGCACGCCAAGAATGGCACGTCATCAAATTCAGGTCGATGCAGCAGGCAAGTCAGGAGGCAGCTGGCGAGCCAGGTAAGTGAAAATGCATTGCATAACTTTGATAGGATTGTTCAAAGTCACACACTGCACAAGTCCCATCAAAGTGGGGGCGACTGTAGGCATTGTATTTTTGCATGTGAAACCCGATGATGAGTCTCAGTTGGAGGCACTACCTTTTTAGTTAAGGATATTACGGGAAATGGTTGTCGGAAGGGAATCGGCATTTCATTAAATTTTATCCACATGTTTTGCTCCAAGCTGACCCTACACTCATAGCCTGCTTTCATGTCCCTCACAAACGCTGACCCTCAGCCTCTGCCTCACCATTGAAACAACCCTAAACAAAAAACTAAACACGTCCATAGCAACTAACCACTCTGAAGCCTCACAATCTTCACTCTCTCGGCCACCTTCATACACATGACCTGATCTTCACGCCCCACTACTCCAAACACACGTATAGCCTTGCACTTAAAAGCTACTAGCCACAGCACACGCTGCTCCACACATTGCCTACGCACCATTCACGTAGGCCTTCAACGCCTGTTCAGACCATCAACACGCCACCTAGCCATAAAGCACTCTCGCATAGCCACACTGCCAGCACACACACTCGCAACTCACATAAAGCCACCTAGCCATCTCATCACCCCTTCACACATAGCAATAGCCAAAACACTCAGCCCCAACCTTCGCCAATTCACCCACAAAGACACGTTGCCAACCCCTTGGACCCAAAACTGATGCACATAGGACCCTAAATTGCATGCCTATTACCCCACTGCACTGCCAGTGAACTTCCGCATAAGTAGCCCCTGAAACTGTCCAGAGAACACCCAAAAATGTCGATAAACTGCCCTTGAAAATCACAACCCTTTAGCCCTCAAACTCGCCCAAAAACACCCCAAAATAGTAGCTTTAAAGACCTGAAATAGTAAGCAGAAATACAGAGAAAACAGCAGCAAAACAGAGGTAAGACGCTAAGCCAGTGAAACGGAAAAGTGAGGAGCTTTAACCCTTCCGATCTCCGCGAAACGCAAGTCCGAAAGTCGACAAAAAAGGTTAGACCTGAGGGTATTTTTCACACTCGTTTTCAGTTTTATTTTTATTATTTATCGAGTATTGTTCGCATGATTATTATGTTAAAATGCATGTTGTGGCCCTTGAGTAGATAAATATGCATGTATTACGAAATATTGTATGTTGTGGCCTTGGAATAAAATGAAAGATATGTCAACTCTCACGGTATATCGGATGGAAACCCGGACATAAATTTATAGCCGATTCCGAATGGACGGTAGTATGATATATACTCGGGATACAACTCCACGTACCGCTTGAGTAAACAGCACTTTCTTTTGTTTTATATTGCTTTGATTTATTATTCGTCATATAAATTCAGCATGTTACTTGTTTATGCATGATACGATCGAGCGCATTGGCTTAGTAAGTCGGATAAAGGTCCCCTATTTGGAGGGGTTAAAATCCTTTACCACGATGCTTTACCGCGCCGGTTGATGTGTGTTCGGTTGAATGTAAGATATGTTCCATCGGGCATACTAAGTTTGATATTATTGTTTTTATTCTTTGTATGCATGATGTGATCGAGCGCATGGGTTTAGTAATTCGGATTAAAGGTCCCATATTTGGAGTGGTTAAAACCCTTTACCACGATGCTTTGCCGCGCCGGTTGATGTGTGTTCGGTTGAATGTAAGATATGTTCAATCGGCCATACTAAGTTTGATATTATTGTCTTTATTCTTTGTATGCATGATGCGATCAAGCGCATGGGCTTAGTAAGTCGAATTAAAGGTCCCCTATTTGGAGGGGTTAAAACCCTTTACCACGATGCTTTGCCGCGCCGGTTGATGTATATTCGGTTGAATGTAAGATTTGTTCAATCGGGTATACGAAGTTTCATATAGTTATCTTTATCTTTGTACGCATTGTAATGAAAAACGCATCGGCTTATTGTGTTGGACTAAAAAGGTTCTCTATTTGGGGAAAGAAAAGCCTAAAAGGCTACCTTTACCACGATATTTGCCGCGTCTTTCATATATTGATTGCATCATATATCCCTTAGTCTTGGTTTAACGTATTACAATTCATATATCCATGTCATGATAGCATTTGAGTATTATTTCTTGTGGTATATCAGATGGAAACCCAAACATAAATTCCGTAGCCGATTCTGAATGGACGGTAGTGCGGTCTGCTTGGGATACAATTCCACGTACCACTTAGAAAAGTGCTCACATGTGTGTTTGTGTCCATATTAGTTATTTTCTTTTGCACCACGTCATAACATGCTTACTTTAATGCCTAATTGCATCCTTAAGTGTATTTTTGCATTATGTACTTAGTTGACCCTTTTATTTACGCATGGACATGTAATGGCTATTTTTTTTATGCTTCCGCACGTATAAGTATGATATGTCTATGAAATCACATGTTCGCCATTATTTGATTCGCTTTTTTGTGTGCTTGCGTGGTTAGTGTGTGCTTGTGTTTCCATGAATACAATATGCCAATGAAGTTGTATGTTCTTTGCTACTTTGACGTATTTTCAAGCATGCAATCTTAGATGTGAAATATATGCAAATTTAGGTGTAAGTTTTATTTTTGCGCATATGAATTTAGAAGCATGAAACTCTTGGAAATAAGTGTTACTTAAGCTTGATTAAATTATTACACAAATCCTTTCATTACAAGGGACATAAGTAAGGGACCATTTCGAACCCAACGGTTTGAGGTCTTCCCTTGCGAGGGGTGAGTGCGGCCCTAAATATCATTTTCTCGGTTCACACCGGGTGGCGACTCCATTATTCTCCGGTTTAGTCCCCCGGGGCTACTCCGTACTCCCGACCGGGCCGCGAGCCCGGGACAGCATGCGTCGCCCTGTTTCTGTGTCCCACAGTAGGCACGGTGCTTTGCTAGAAGCCAACCATGTCTTGTAAATCGGTAAGAATGTGGTACTAAGTACTGTTGGATAGTTATGACTAATAGCATCACTATTTGTACAGAACATAGTGCTGTTGTGCAAATTAACTATATGACAAAGGAAATTGCACATTTATCATTTGTAATTGGATTACCTGGATATATAAATGATAAAAGTCCATATGATTAGTACTGGATTAATCCACTAAGGTTTAATCATTAAATATCCCTAGTCGTAGTATTATCGAGACTGGACATCGATAATGCGGAATAACCTAGTATTACAGTTGTGCGTGTTATGGAAGCGTAATGGCATAGTTCTCATATATTTGGGTATTGGATACTCATGCAAGTGTAATAGGAGGTCCTGTTTACCGATGGTACGGAAACAGCTTTGCTCTGGATAGACCCCTCGGAATCCCATTGGTAGTATGACTATGTGTCTATGGGAATCCGAATCAGGGTAGGTGTATTTGGTCTTAACCTGAGACTTGCATCGCTAATACTTGCGACAATCAATATACTTTGGTTTTGGTCATCCTGGGCTTTAACAGGTTCTGTGTACGCCTCTTCTGGGTATACTAAGAATCGTAATGTAAGTATCACTTCACTCATATGGAGATGATGATCACGCAGAGATACAGAACTGGTACTCTAAGTGTTATAGCCATCGGGAAAGTATGACTAGGTCATGACTTTCCGATCATAAAGAGACTAGTTGCTAGTGATCTGATATATGCTTCGTACGGGGCAGACACAACTCCAGCCCCAGGCCTAGCATGTGACATCCGATACTGGATCGTAATACGCAATACTATGTATACTACGCCTGACAAAGATCTTGTATTCCATAGAAGAATATTTCTGGAGAATTGGGTAGGCACGGTGCTTTGCTAGAAGCCAACCATGTCTTGTAAATCGGTAGGAACGTGGTACCGGGTACGCACGTATTCGGATAGTCCGATAATCGTATTTACTACCAACATATCCAGGGATCTCTTGGGTCGCCTCCCAAAAAATCACCGATGATATTTGACTCGAACAATATTAATCTGGGATTAATTAAGATAGAGGAAATTAATCTGGGATTAATTACGGTAAGAATTAATCTGGGATTAATTATCAAAGAAAGAATTAAGAATTAATCTTGGATTAATTATCAGAAAAATAATTAATCTGAGATTAATTGCGTCGAGAATTTTTCTGGGATTAAAATAGTCGAGAGGAGAGAACGCGATTAATTTGGAATTAATCGGTAAAGTAAATTTAATGGTGAAATTGGATTTTACTATTTAATTTATTTAATTGGGCTAAAATAATATATTAGATATATTAAATGAAATCGTATTTCAATGGGGAATTAAATTGGATTTTAATTATAGCGAACGAATTAATTTGGAATTAATTCACGAGCGACTTCCGTAATAATTTTACTGGTATTATTATTTAATTAAATTAGATTTAATTACGTCGCGACGGAAAATTCTTTTAATCGGATTAAACGAACCTGGGCCCAAAAGTGTGTAGTGTAAGCCAACTAGATTTGGAATTAAATGGGTAAGACCCATGACTTATATCAATTGTCAACAATTGATATAAGTGGTTGGCAATAAATTAAATTGGATTTGATACACATCATACCTACCAAGTTAAAAATGAATTAAAAAAATGAATTTTGAAATTCTTTATTTTCTCTCTCTCGGTTTGGCCGAATGGCCATTAATCTTCTCTTTTTCATTTTTGGCGCACAGTGCGGCCATTAAAAATTCTCTTTTTCAGAAGGCCAAATGGCCTATGGTTTGTAAGAAAAAGGAAAAAAAGTATTAATTTTCTTTTCTTTTAAAAAGAAAGCAATTGGACTCTGGTTCTCCTTTTTTGTACATGCCGAAAGGCAATTGGGTTTCTGTTTGAAGGATGGCCGAATGGCCACTGCTTTGCCAAGCCGATTGCTTCCCCTCTGTTAGCCGAACTGTTGCTTCTCTTGGAGGGTAAGTTTTGGTTAAATTTGGTTATTGCTAGCACATATGGGAGTCAAATTAAGGTGATAGGGATACTCACCCATGAGCTTGGAAGCTTCAACATCCATGGAATTTTTGAAATCCTAAATCCGATCAATGTAAGTATTCCAAAAAATTCTTAATCTATTCACACACTAATCACGCTTAGAGATCTCGTGGCATGTTCTAGGAACACTTACAATGGTATCATGGCGAGATCTAAGCTTGATTTGATTCTAGGGTTTGTAAACTTTAATTAGGGATTTTATGCTTAGAGTTTGTATTTTCTTAAATTGATGGTTTTGTTGAGCTTGTATGATGTTTAATTGGATTTGTACATCATTGATTTTGTGATAAATTGATTATATCAAAAATCCCCAAAATCCATGCTTGGCCGATTACTACCCTAGGAGAGCTCATGGTTAATTTTTTAAATTAGACAATTGGATATGTTGATTCACATGAAATTGAATGTTAATTGTTGATTTAATTAGATTGAAATCAAAATTGGATGTTAATTTCATGTATTGCCGTGAGTATGAAGCATGTTGGAATGGATTGATTGTGCTTTAATTTATGTTGGACATGAATTACATGTTAAGCATGATTAATTAGATTATTTGGTGTTTTGGAAATACTAGATTAATTAATTAATTGTGTTAATTACACTTCAATTGAATTAATTTGTAATTTGGAATGATATATTAATTTAATTTGTTGTAATTGGGCTAATGGGCTTGGTTGGGCCAAATTTTAGTATTGGATTATATTTGGGCCTAAACCATTTCCATGAAGTCCAAAATATGACAATTGGGCATTTAATAATTTAATTGGGCCTAATGGGCCTAAATTGATTTTATGGCATATGATGATTCCTAAATGGGCCAAGGATTTTGGGTTTGATCCATAATGGACAAAGCCCACGCCAAAAGAATTAATTGAAAGCCCATTGGACTTTAGTTAAATAGTATTGGATACTAATTGAGCCTTTGAGACCCAAAAAGATTGGATTTGGAATCCAAGTCTTTAAGGCACATAAATAAGTGTAATTATTTAATTTGGAATTAACTATGAATTAGTATTGGATACAATTAATTTGGATTTAAAATTATAGTTCAATATAATTCAAGAATACTTACTTTGAGTATTTATTCTTAAACGAGTTGGACTCGCACAAATCAAATCGTTGTTTGAACATTGGATGGTCATTAATTCAAAGATTAATTAATTGGATTAGATTGATTGAATAACATGCTTTGTGTGAATACTTGGATGTATGAATGAATAATGTATATCTGATGGATATTAGAAGGGTGAGGGCAATTTTGGAAATTATTGTAATAAATTTAGAATTTATTAAATTGGTCATGCGTGTCCAACCTATTATCTCCTTATCTCATTGTATTTCTCTTCTTACCAATTCCCCTCAATGTAAATGAGGTTTCTTTAGAAGTATTATGTAATTGGGTAGAAGGATGAATATTGCTAGCGGGAGAGAGGAAAGGGAGAGATTTATTCTAGGAACAATTTGTTGTATATCCATCCGCATATCATTATTAATTTATTCATGCCTTATTATGCTTTTAGAATGCATGCTTAAGGGTGTATGATGAGACCTAATTAAAGATAATAAATTGGTTGCCAAATCGCGACAAAAACCCTCATTTTATATTAAGCGTTTTTCCTTCAATTGAGTGATTCTCTCTCAAGATCCAAGATTGGCATTGGTTTGTTGGCCAAAGTCAAGACCTTTGTCCATCGCGGATGTGTTTGAATCACGAAAGCTTTGTTCCATATCGTACGTCTTGGGCAAGTTGTGATTTTTTGGCCAAAGTCAATGTCACTTCTTGTTCATTGACCTCTATTACAAAGCTTTCCTACTGTCAATGGGTCACGCTTAACTGGTTTCATTAGGCTTGTTGAGCCAAAGCCAAGGCTTAGTTGATTTAGAGGAAAAAGGTTAGGAAGTATATTAGATATATTTACATATATTGGATATATGTTCCGGACTTGGAGGTCCACCTACTGGATCTAGGAATTGGATGGGATCCAATTGATCTAGAGATCTACCTAGTTAAGTTTCATACAACTTGTTGGCCAAAGTCAAGGTTGTGTGTTATTTAACGGATCCTAGCCCACTAGGAAACTAGGTTCCCGAGTACTCCACAGAGGTTAGAGGCTCGCCGAAAAATAGTGGGAGGCAAGTATTAAATTTGCAATTTTGTTTAAAATACTTGCCAATACGCGCTCATTTCATTTTTCATCATTAATTATTAATAAATATATTAATGGACTAATATTCAATTGTTGTATTAATTAAACAGTTGACTATATTCAAACTACTTAATTTGTGGTTGGTTATAAAATTGGATTATAGTAATCAATACATTTGAATGTAACCGATCAATAGTAGTTTATTATATAGTTAGACTATAGTAATCATTAAATTTAATTGTACCTGAAATCGTTGATTGAATAGTTGGACTATAGCATTTAAGATGACTGAAAGATTTGCGTTTAGAACATAATCCTGGGTGAAAATGTATTTAAACGGTTCTAATTTTCAGATTGGGAATAAAACTTCAGGATAGTTCTGGGAGCTGAGAAGTTATTATATTTGACAGAGAAACCTCTCGAGCATGAGCCCGGAGTTGAGCGAATAGTAGAACATGAACTTAGGAAGACTCATTGTGATGATAACTTTAGTGCTCAATCCGTTATGCACAGCCAGAGCTTCTTAAAAGGACATATCCCAAGTTGTCTGCCTAAACTGTGGCAAATTGGGTCACTGGAAGCGTGACTGCTGTATGGACAAGGTAGACTTGAAGGAAATAAAGGTGGGACAAGGTTCCGGCTTCAAGAATGTTTTTATAAACATATTCACTACTGGTTTTAAAATTGGATTTTTGATACTAGACGTGGTACATAAATATATGTACTGATGTGCGGGATCTGCTGATAAGCTGGAAACTAGCTTCAGATGAGATCGACCTGCGAGTCAGAAACGAGACGAGAGTCACCATTTTATCTGTAGAAACCTAAGTTTTGGAACTGCCCTTGAGGCATATACTTAAATTAGGAGACTGTTAGAATGTACCTTGTTTGACTAGGAACATTATCTCTGTATCTAGTTTAACCTGTTGCGGGTATACTTTTATATTCTAGAACACTAAGTGTTTTGTTTATAAAGATGATATCGAGATATCTACATTAGATGTAAATAATGGTCTTTATATTTTGAATATAAATGAATCTCAAACATATAACATGACAAACAAATAGCTCAAATTGAGTAATTCTAATGAAACTTATTATTGGCATTGTTGTCTGGGACACAGTAACAAGACTCGTATATCCACACTTTCGAAGAGTGGATACTAGGACAGATTTGATTATAATTCAAATGATATCTACGAATCTAGTTTATTAGGCAAAGTGCCTAAAACACCTTTTACTTGGTAAAAGTGCAGGTGCCACCGATCTGTTAGCCCTCGTTCACAGTGACGTAAGTGGGCCCATATCTAGCTAGGCTAAGAGTGGATATAAATACTTCATAACCTTTACGGATGTTGCATCGCGTTATGGTTATGTGTTTCTTATGAAACACAAGTCAATAACTTTTGATAAATTCAAAGATTTTTGACACGAAGTAGAAAATAGAATAGTAAAAGTATTAAAAACATTACGGTCGGACCATAGTGTAAAATAATTAAACGTATGAGTTTCAAGATTACTTGAAAGAGTATAGTATTCTTTCACAGTGGACTCCTCCCGAGACACCTCAATTTGAGCGGTGTGTCCGAACGGAAAAACCGAACTTTGTTGGACATCGTAAGGCTAATGATGAGTCGCTCTGAGCTACCAATTTCGTTCTGAGGATACGCATTAAACAGTGTGGTACCTATTTTGAAAAGGTTCCCTGAAAATCTGTTAGATAGACTTAATATTAGATATGAACAGGAAAGAAACCGAGTTTCTTATTCCTGAAGATTTGTGAAAGCTGGGCATATGTTTGGATGGTACCAAACTATAACCCAAATCAGATAAGTGCTTATTTTTAGGTTGTCCTAGGGAAATCAAAGTATAGTACTTATAAAACTCACAAGAGAACAATGTAATTGTTGCTCTCCATGTGGCTTTCCTAAGAGGAATTCCTATAAGCAGTGGTAAGTGGGAGGAAAGTAAAACTCAATGAAAATCGGAGTAATACTTTTCCAGGCACCGACTCCTTTACGGAATATGAACAGTTCATCAGGGATGAAACTGTACCACAATCTTCGAATACACAAGAACTGCGCAAGTCGGAGAGAGTCAGAAAATAATCTGGGAGGTATGGGTTTCTGATCTCACCTCATATAGATGTCAATCTTATTGAGGAAGAAGAACCGACTACGTATGAGGAAGTGATACAAGGTATCGACTCCTTTTAAGGCAAATTTCCATGAAGGCCGAAATGGATTCCATGTATACCAACTAAGTTTGGACACTGGTTGATGTACTAGAAGGCATCGTGCCTATTGGTACTAAATGAGTCTTCAAGGAAGACAAACATGGATGGCAACGTACAAATATACACAGCTAGGCTTGTACAGAAAAGGTATTGTCATCAACATAATGTCGATTATGACGAAACCTTTTACTTATTGCCATGATTAAATCCATTTGGATAATGCTTGCAAATGCTGCATATTTCATTTATGAAATATGATAGCCGGACGCCAAAACCGCTTTCCTTAACAAAAACCTTTTGGAGGATATTTGTATGCAACATCCTCACGGTTTTTTCGTGCCAAACATGCAAACTAGGTTTGCAAGTTAAATTGATCCATTTATGGATTGAAGCAAGCATAGCGTTCTTGGAAAAAAAGTTTTGATGAGATCATATCATTCAAAACGAAGATGATTCTTGTGTATGTAAGAAGGTTAGTGGGAGCGCACTGACAATGATTGTCCTATACATTGATGATGTATTGCTTCTTAGCAATGACATTCCCATACTATAATCGGTGAAAACTTCTCTTTCATGAAAAATTCTCCATTGGTATACATGGGAGAAGCAGGCTTTATTGTAGGAAAAAAGATCCACTGGGATAGATCTAGAAAGATGCTGACACTCTCTCAATATTCATACGTTATGAAATATACGCGACCTGATGTCTCATATGCTTTGAGCATATGTAGTCGCAATCAGACCAATCCAGATGATGGTTACTGGATTGAAGTAAATAACATCCTTGAGTATCTTGGATGAACCAAGGATGCTTTCTGAGAAAATGGGGAAGGAGAACTTGAGGTGACTGGGCTCACCGTTGCAAGTTTCCAAACCGACAAAGACGACTTTAAGTCACAATAAGAGTACATATATAGTTTGAATAACGGAACAATGAGCTGGAAATCTTCCAAGCAAGATACTGTTGTCGAATAAACAACAAGAGTGGAACATTACTGCAGCTGAGGCAGTAAAAGAAGCATTTTGGATCTATAAAATTCCTAATTAGATTAGGAGTAGTTCTGTTAGCAGCTGAGCTAGGCTACAACGCAGGCTAAAGAATCGCGGTCTCATCAATGATCCAAGTATATACTTCAACTATTTCATCTGATTCGTAAGATCATACATCGTGTTAATATGATGATCGAATAAATCGCATCAGATGATAACCTTGCAAATCCGCTGACGAAAGCTGTTTCTCAGCAGAAGTTTGAGCAACCTGTACATAATTCAGGTGTTAGACACTTGAGTGATTGGCTGTAGGCCAAGTGGAATATTATTGGATAATTATGACTCACATCATCACTATTTGTACAGAACATGGTGTTGTTGTACAAAACATGGTATTAATCCACTAAGGTTTAATAATTAAATATCCATAGTCGTAGTATTATCGAGACTGGACATCGATAATGCAGAATAGCCTAGTATTACACTTGTACGTGTTATGGAAGCGTAACAACATAGTTCTCATATATTTGGGTATTGGATACTCATGCAAGTGTGATCGGAGGTTGTGTTTACCGATGTTACGGAAACAGCTTCGCTCTGGATAGACCCCTCGGAATTCCATTGGTAGTATGACTATGTGTCTATGGGAGTGTGAATCAGGGTAGGTGTATTTGGTCTTAACCTGAGACTTACATCGCTAATACTTGGTCATCCGGGGCTTTAATAGGTTCCATGTACGCCTCTTCTGGGTATATTGAGAATCGTAGTGTATTGGGTGTGATGTCAAGATGGAAGTATCACTTCAGTCATATGGAGATGATGGTCACCTAGGATACGGAACTGGTACTCTTATGTACTGCAGTCATCGGGATAATATGACTAGGTCATGATTATCCAATTATAGAGACTAGTTACCGGAGATCCGGTATATGCTTCATACAGGGCAGACACAATTCCAGTCCCAGGCCTAGCATGTGACATCCGATACTGGATCGCAATATGCAATACTACGTATACTACGCCGACATAGATTATATATTTCTTTAAGAATATTTCTGGAGAATTGGGAAGGCACGGTGCTTTACTAGAAGCCAACCATGTCTCGTAAATCGGTAAAAAATAGTACGAGGTACGTACGTGTTCGGATAGTCCGACGACCGGATTTACTGCCAACATATCCAAGGATCTCATGGGTTGCTTCCCGAAGATTCACCGATGACGTATGATTCGACAAATTAAAATCTGAGATTAATTACAGAGAGATTTTATCTGGATAAAATATTATTTGAAGAGAGAGAACGATTAATTTGGAATTAATCGATAAAAAATATATTCGATATATTAAACGAAATTAGATTTCGACGCGGAATTAAAATTGGACTTTAATTCGGGCAAACGAATTAATTAGAATTAATTCGCGAGCGACATGAATAGTAATTTTGCTAGGCATAATTATTTGATTAAATTTGATTTAATTACGTCACAACGGAAAATTCGTTAATTCGGAATTAGCGAACCTGAGCCCGGAATGTGTTTGCGGGCCCACTCGAATTTTGAATTTAAGTGGGGCCTATAAGTCACATCACGAGTCACATCATTAGTCACTTTAAGTGATTGAAGTCTTGTCAACTTTTTTGTGATTGACTTCTAGTCACTTTTGAGTGATGGGAGTAGTTGGAAGCATTGAATGCTATTTTCCCTCCAAATTTGTTTAAGCTTTTTAGAAAAGCATATACCAAATATTGGATTGGATTTGATAAGTAATTGTTTTAGAAACAAAACATAAGTCATTCACTCCCTCTCACTCTCTCATGCTCACGTCTTTGAGCCATTTTTTGTCTCTATTTTTCCTTTGGCCGAGAGTCACTAGGAAGATCAATGGGATTTTTTTTGCAATTTTCTCAATTCCTAGCCCAATAAGGAATCATCTAAGGTGTTAGGGAAACCAACCTTTGAGCTTGGAATCTCAAATCAAAGCTTGGAGCTTGGATTCAACACTTCTAACGAGCTTGGCCGAAACTTCAAGGAACAAATTTTTGTGTTCAACGCATCCAAAATCCGATCAAAGTGAGTATTTTCGCATTCTTACTTTGTTGTATTAACATGATTTCTTGCTTAATTGATCTTTGTTTGACCTAGAAAACCCAACAATGGTATCAGATCCATAATTGAGCATGAAATTGACTTAGGGTTTATATACTTGAATTTGGGTAATTTTGCTTGGAGCATGATTTTGTCAAATTGAGTGTTTGGTTATGTTTGGATTATGATAACTTAGAGTTATGCATGATTAATTTGGATAAAATTTGATTAGAAATTTTTTCCCTATTTCTTTTTGAAGGCCGAATGTAACTTGAACCCTAGCTCTTGGTGATTTTTGAATTTAGACAATGGATGTGTGTTAAAATGCATGGGATATATTAGTTTGTGATTTAATTGGATTGAAATCAAAATTGATATAAAAAGTCCCTAATTGCGAGAGCCTTATAATCATGTTTGATTGATTTTGCTTCAATTATGTTGGACATGAATTGATAATATAAAGCATGATTAATTAATGTAATTGGTGTTTTGGAAATATTGATTTAACTAATTAATTATGGCTAATACACTTTAGTTAATTAAATTATGATATTGGGAACATTGGAATTTAATTATTTAGGCTTAATTTGGAATTGGGCTATTAATGTTGTATTTGGGCTTAATGGGCTTGGTTGGGCCAAGTTTGGATTAGGTTAATTAGTTGGATCCAATTGGGCCTAAAACCATTTCAATAAAGTCCAAATATGATAATTGGGCTAATGGGCCTAAATTGATTTTTGGCAAAGGGTGATTCCTTATTGGGCTTTGGTTGCCAAAGTCCATGCCTTATAAATTAATTGAAAGCCCATTGGAATTTAATTAAATTGACATTGGATGTTAATTGGGCTTTGAGACCCGTTAAGATTAGATTTAGAATCTAAGTCGCAAAGGCTCATTAATAAAGTGTAATTATTTAATTTGGAATTAAATAAAGAATTAGTATTGAATACGAATTAAATTGGATTTAATATTGTAGTTTGATATAATTCAAGAATTCTTACTTTGAGTACTTATTCTTAAACGAGTTGGACTCGCGCAAATTAAATCGTTGTTTGAATATTGGATGGTCATTAATCAAAGATTAATTAATTAATTAGATTGATTGATAACATGCTTTTTGTGAATACATGGATGTATGAATAATGTATATCGGATGAATATTAGATGGGTGAGGGCAATTTTGGAAATTGTTGTAATAAATTTAGAATTTATTAAATTGGACCTGCGTGTCCAGCCTATTACATCTTGATTCTTTGTATTTCTCTTCTCACCTATTCCCCTCAATGTAAATGAGGTTTCTTTAGAAGTGTTATGTAATTGGGTAGAAGTAAGAATAGTGCTAGGAACAAATTGTATTATATATCCATCCGCATATCAATATTAATTATTTTATCGTGCCTTATTATGCTTTTAGAATGCATGTTTAAGGGTGTATGATGAGACCTAATCAAAGATAATTAATTGGTTGCCAATTACGCGAAAAACCCTCAATAATATTAAGCACTTTCCTTACATTGAATGATTAATTCTCAAGATCCAAGATTTGCACTGGTTTGTTGGCCAAAGTCAAGACCTTTTTCCATCGCGGATGAGTTTGAATCATGAAAGCTTTGTTCCATATCGCATGTCTTTTCCAAGTTGTGATTTTTTGGCCAAAGTCAAGATCACTGCTTGGCCATCGACATCGATTACGAATCTTTCCAAGGTCAATGGGTCCCGCTTAACTGGAATCATTAAGCTTGTTGTGCCAAAGCCAATGCTTAGTTGATTCAGAGGAAAAAAGTTAGGGAATATATCGGATATATTGGCATATATTAGATATATGTTTCGGACTTGGATGTCCACCTAGTGGATCTAGGAATTCGATGAGATCCAATTGATCTTAGAGATCTACCTAGTTAAATATTATACAGCTTGTTGGCCAAAGTCAAGGTTGTGTGTTATTTAACGGGATCCTAGCCCACTAGGAAACTAGGTTTCCCGAGTACTCACCAGAGGGTTAGAGGGTCATCGAAAAATAGTGGGAGGCAAATATTAAATTTGCAATTTCGTTTAGATACTTGCCAATACGCGCTCATTTCAATTTTTCCGTCATTAAAAGTTTTTATATATTAGTTGGACTACTATTTAATTGTTGTTTTAAATTAAACAGTTTGATTGTATTCAAACTACTTCAATTTATAGTTGATCATTTAATTGGATTATAGTAATCAATATATTTGAATTTAACCAATCAAATTATAGTTGATTATATATAGTTAGACTATAGTAATCATTATATTTAATAGCACCCGAAATCCTTGATTGGATAGTTGGACTATTGGAATCAAGATAACTGAAAGTTTAGCGTTTAGAACATAATCTTGGGTGAAAATGTCTTTAAACGGCTCCATTTTTCAGATTGGGAATAAAACCTCAGGATAGTCCTGGGAACTGAGAAGTTATTCTATTTGATAGAATGACATCTCGGGCCTAAGTCCGGAGTTAAGAAAATAGTAGAACATGATCTTTGGAAGATTAATGTAATGATAACTTTAGTGCTCAATCCGTTATGCTTACCGCAATGACTCTTTAATTCCGTCGTCAAAATTAAGGATTAAATCCTTGTACCATGATGATGAAATTAAAGATCTTCATAGATCTATTCTTAGATCTTAGAAGTACAAATTGCAAAAGAAGCTCTTTCGCTCATGTATGTCAAATAGTACATCTGTCGAGCACTAGGTGTCGCAGATGATTGCTGACATCGATCAGCTAGGTTATATGGGCATTACCTACGTGGCCGAGACTACCAAAGATTTGATTTTATAGTCTCTACCCGAATGCTGAGGCAGGTTCATTATGAACCAAGAGAAAACACTTGGAGAGTTGAAGGCTATGCTCAAGGAGGCAGAGCCAGAGCTTCTAAAAAGGGTAAAGGCAAAATCATCACAGTCTTCTTGGAAGACAAATGACATATCCCAAGATGTCTGCCTAAAATGTGGTAAATAGGGTCACTGAAGCATGACTGCTATATGGACAAGGCAGACGTGAAGGAAGAGAAGACGGGCAAGGCTTCGACTTCAAGCATGTTTTTCATAAACATGTTCACTACTAAACATGTTCACTACTAGTTTCAAAATTGGATTTTGATACTAGATGTGGTACATAAACATGTACTGATGTGCAGAATCTGCCGATAAGCAGGAGACTGGCTTCAGTTGAGATCTACCTGCGAGTCGGAAATGGGACGATAGTCGCTGTTTTAACCAAAGACACCTAAGTTTAGGAACTACCTTTTGGGCATGTACCTAAATTAGGAAACTGTTAAAATGTACCTGTAGGCATTGCATTTTTGCATGTGAAACCCGATGATGAGTCTTAGTTGGAGGCACTACCTTTTTAGTTAAGGATATTGAGGAAACGGTCGTCGGAAGGAATCGGTATTTCGTTAGATCCTTATTCACTTGTTTAGCATCAAGCTCACTTGTTGGACCTCCGTTTAGAGCACCTTTGGACCCAAAAAAAAAAAACCCGCAAACCTTTTAACCTTGGCCCACAACACCTAACCCACCATGACAAATAACACACCACCACCACCTAGGCCCACACGCCCATCACCCTAAAATACACACAAATTAAATCAAATATTAATTAAATTAAATATTAACTAAATAAAATATTAATTAATTGATATACCAAATTAAATAAAATATAAAATATAATCATACCAAGTTAAAATCAATCAATCAAATATTATTCCTAATTAAAAATATATTATTCCTAACTTAAAATATTGTATGCCTAATCAACACAAACTAAATATACTAACTTCCTAATCAAGCCTAATTTGTCCCCCCTCAATCTTGTATTTACCTTACTTGAAACTAAATCAAATCCCCCTTGAATTAGCCAAATCCCTTCCTTGTGAAGCAAGGATAAACCCTAGCTCTTGTCTATATAAACAACAATTTTCCAAGACATTCCACCTCTCTCTCTCACACAAAAAAAATAAACGCAAAAAATATAACAACAACTTCAACCCTATCTCTCTCACACGGCCAAAAGCACACACTGCCTCACGTCCCGTAGCCCTCAATCTCTCAAAAACCTACACTCACAGACCCCACGTTGAAGCCACAAATACTCACCAAAGCCTTCATATTGTTCACGTAAGCCAAAGCCATTTGCTGCATAAGACACTTTTGCACTCACGCCCCACTCATCAACACGTCCTTAGCCACCTTCACGCTTAACGAACAAGCCACAACTCTCTCGCCATTGCTAGCCCTTAACGCCCCCACTCAGCTTTCAACAACCCGTAGCAGCCACCTAACCCCCCCACGTAGCATAACCCCTCACTGATACAACACGTTCATAGCTTTCTCTCACGCACCATAACCTTACACGCCCCTCACCAGCCTTCTCACTCTTCAAACAAACAAAAATTATAAGCAGCTCACCGGCCCACGCACTCATCACGCCACACTGCCCTTCATCCACGCGTATACAAAACACAAAACCGAAACAAATAACCAAATCAGCCCTCATCAAACTGACCGAATAAACCAACGAACTACCCTCAAAACTGTCCCGAAACTGCACCCTTAAATCACCCCGAAAACCGTCCAAAAAACACCGAAAACTGTCCAGGAAATTGTCCAGAAAACAGCCAAAACAGTCCCCAAACAGTCAACAATACACCACAAACAATGACAAGAAAATACAGAGAAAACAGCAGCAAAACAGAGGTCAAACAGCAAGCAAAAACAGCAAAACAGTGGGGTAAGACGCTAAACCAGTGAACCGGAGAAGTTGAAGAGCTTTAACCCTTCTGATCTCCGTGAAACGCAAGTCCGAAAGTCGGCAAAAAAAGGTTAGACCTGAGGGTATTTTTCACACTTTTTTCAGCTTTATCTTATTATTTATTGAGTTTGTTCGCATGATTATTATGTTAAAATGCATGTTGTGGCCCTGGAGTAGATAAATATGCATGTATTATGAAAGATGTATGTTGTGGCCCTTGAGTAGATAAATATGCATGTATTACGAAATATTGTATGTTGTGGCCTTGGAATAAAATGAAAGATGTGTCAACTCTCGCGGTATATCGGATGGAAACCCGGACATAAATTTCATAGCCGATTCCGAATGGACGGTAGTATGATCTGTACTCGGGATACAACTCCACGTACCGCTTGAGTAAACGGCACATTCTTTTGTTTTATATTGCTTTGATTTATTTATTATTCGTCATTTGAATTCCTACATTTGTTTATTTGATGTGTTCATGAGATGGTATTCAAGCATGATTTAGCCCATTTAGCTGTTCATTTTCAAGCATGATTAGCCATTTATTTTGCGTTACGTTTAGGTTGTTCTTTGTTTTTTTCGCATTATATGATCGAAGTATGTTGATGAGATTTTCATGTGATATTGCATGTTTGCCGTTATGATGATTACTTTCATGCATGTGAACTTAAAAGTAGAATTATCGTTGGAAATATGTTGCTTAGGCTTGGTTGAACCATTGCACAAATCATTTATTACAAGTGACATAAGTAAGAGACCATTCCGAACCCAACGGTTTGAGGTCTTCCCTTGCGAGGGGTGATTGCGGCCTTAAATATTTGTCCCGGTTCACACCAGGTGGCAACTCCATTATTCTCCGGTTTAGTCCCCCGCGGGCTACTCCGTACTCCCAACCGGGCCGCGAGCCCGGGACAGCATGCGTCGCCCAGTTTCTGTGTCCTACAGTCTGGCGACTCCACTGGGGATAGAAAATCGGCCCCGAAATAATGTCTTGTAATATTATGATTTGTGCTTTATTGACCGTGTCTATGATGAGCGGAAAATATATCAATATTTACCGCCCCTTTTACTTAATTTTTGTTTAGTTTCTCGGGTTTGATGAACTTTTGATGTGTTTTATTTTATTTTGCAGATAAAAATAATATCGGGACTCAATGAAATCATTTAGGACGAAATGTGGGTCAATTAAGGGCAACTATTGGACTTGATATATTAATTTTGGAGATTGGAAACTTGAAAGGGCGTTTTGACGAAGTGCAGTTTTGGAAATTACAGTTTTGCGCATCTGTCGTATTTTGGGCATAAATTTTTACTCAGATATCGGATTGAGCAGATTCAAGTTCCAGATTAAAGAAGATTCAAAGATCTACAACTTTGAAAGAGAAAATATTTTCTAATGCTGATGATTTAATAACCTAAATTGATAAACCATCCAGAAGTGTGTGGAGTGTAATTATTAAAAGTCATTATCAATCATTTTCAAAGCAAAATATTAATTAATAAATAATTAATAAAAATTATCAATCACCACCAAACAAGATAAGCAATTAGTGGAGCAATTATGGATTTGGTGGAGTAATTAGTGGAGAAATTAATAATGGATTTGGTGGAGAATTGATTGATGATTTGATGGTGGCAAAATTTTGCCTATAAATACCAAGCCATTTCATTTGTAAAATTCATACTTTCTTCTTTGAAATTCCTTAAGAATAAATAAGAAGATTGTATCTAGTTTGTTTATTTTCAATTTTCAGTAATAAATTTTCACTTTCGCACTTTCTTTTCTTTACTTTTCAATTTTTTACTTTCCGCAATTTACTTTTACGCACAAAACTTTTCTTTCTTACTTTTGCAGTTTTTTTTTTCAAGCAATGAGGAGGTAATTCTCCTTTGCTGGGGTGAAAGGTAAAGCTTTTATTATTACTATTTAGATGAATCTCCCTTAAATATAATATATAAGCTATTTAAAACCTGACTTAACGAGGATACCGCTATATTGGCCGGTTGGTAATTAATTATAAATTGGTTTTAACCTGACTAAATATGGATACCGCCTGGTTGGTCGGTTGGTAATTAATTATTAATTTGACTTAATCAGGATACCGCCTATATGGCTGGTTGGTAATTATCACGCAAAGTTAATATATTATATTAGGGAGATATCTAAAATAGTAGCAATAAAAGTTGATCCTCTAACCCCAGCATTTTCTTTTATTATACTTTTACTTTATTTAATTTCAACAATTTACTTTTCAGTAATTTATTTTTAATTTATTTTTACTTTTTACTTTTTACTTTTTACTTTTACTTTTACTTTATTTACTTTTCAGTAATTTACTTTTTAGTATTTAATTTTCAGTATTTTTCTTTATGTCTTTTATTTTATTTAAGTTTTTACTACCCGTAAATATGTGTCGTAACTAAGCCAGTAATCTGGGGTTGTGATGAGTTCTAATATCACCGGTTTATAAGGGATTATTTTATAGTTTGGGTAATTTAAAGGTTTACTTATTAAGTCTTAAGCTTAATGCTTCTTGTTGTCTGATCACCAATAAGATTGATGTGTTAAATCTAAAATGAACTAGACATAGGGATTTTAGGTTTCAGCCTTAGACTTAATAGCCCAGCCCACGATCTTCCTTGAGGATAGATAACCCTTAATAGATTTCCTTACAGGATAGGAATATACCTGTCGGGCGGGGGTAGCCATAATTGGAACTTAAACTTAATGAATCCAGATAATTTGGTTGACATAGACATATGGTTCAATTGGGTTAAACTGGGTATTTGCGTCTGACCATCGACATAGGCTTTTGCATAATTTAGTGTTCCAGGTTAGTAAACCGATTTATTACACAACAGAAAATAATCACTTCATCTTTTAAAAGATATTAGAATGATTCACAACCCTAGATCTTTGTGTCTTTTGTTATTTTCCTTAGTATTTTCTTTTTTCTTTTTATTTATTTATTTATTTAGCAAATCTACAATCAACCAAATCAATCAAGCAATCATTCTCTTCTCCCTCAATTAGATATATGTAAATAAATAGATTCAATAATTAATAACAACAGTAGGAATTAAGTCCTCGTGGGATCGATATTTTATACTACTTGAACGATACGTGCGCTTGCGTTATACGTGTGTGTTTACGCCGGTCAAGTTTTTGGCGCCGTTGCCGGGGACTTATTTTCTTGAGTTATTAATTTTGAAGCTATCTAATTTACTTGTATCTAATTTTCTTTATCTGTAATTTTTTATTTCTTTATTGTATTTTCAGGTGATTGAAAAAAATGGAACATTATGGGGAGATTGAGAGATCACGAGCTTTACAAGAAGATACACCCCACATTTGGGAGCAACAGTCCGGTTTTCTGAGGCCTGTTGTCCAACCCAACAATTATCACTGGATGCCAGAACCAATCAATTCCACAATTTCTCAAAAGAACGAAATGGGGAGATGTGATATGTGAAGGTAACCACCCGAGCAATCAATGTATATACCTTTCAGAGTGGCAGAATTTTCAGAATCATTCAAAGTATGAAAAACCATCACATTTTCCATCTTATCCACCATCTATATGCGATTTTCATCAACAACCAGAACCATCAGAGGAAGATCAGTTATTAAAGATGCTCAAAGATATGTTCGAGAAACAAAAGTTGGATGCAATGCTTGAAACAAGCCAGAAACAATTTGAAAGTATTCAGAGACAATCAGAATTCATTCAGAGGATGACAGATCAAATGAGACAATTAACAGAAAACCAGAACTACATACCTCAAGAACCATTTCAGATGACACTGATGAAGCCTTCGAGTACCAATCATTTCACAATGACACTTCAACAGAGGAGGAGTTGAGAGGTATCAACAACCAGAGGTATCAGTTCAGGAGCCCAAACCAGCAAAGTCTCAATTTGATTTTTATTATTCTGACTCTGACGATGATGAAGCTGAGTTGTTAGTACCAATTGAACCAACAAAGGATGATGAAACTTTTCAGCCTCAAAATGAAGATCTTGGAGAAGCTTTGCACAAATGTTTGAAGAAGATCTACCTGAGCCAATCATTTCACCCAGATCAGAGGATGAAGACCTAAAATCTAACATTTCTTTTCATTCTCAGGTTGACAATTTTGAAACATGTATTTCACAGATGACAGATGAAGAGCTGAATACAAAAATTTTAAAAGACATCTGTGAAGAAAAGGTGAAGCAAGAAGCAGAGCAAATGGAGGAGCAAATGTCTGACCTTAATAAAGATCCAGAGCATTCAGGAGAAATATCGCTGTTTTGGGGAGTACAAATCAAAGAAATCACCCAGAAGCTTGACATAATGGAATTTCCATTCCAAGTCAAGCATCATACGAGACCTCCTGATTTTCTTTCTTTCTTTGCAGGAACCACTGGAGTAACAAGGAGCAAAAAGGTGGCACGAGCACTGAATGAGACAAAACTCTTTTTGCCACTTTACCATTGGAAGAGACCCTTCAAAAGCAATGCTCACGGGATTGTCTTTAATCGGACATCCAAAACGACATTGAAACCTCCTTAACAGATGATTTCAGTCACGTCTGGCTGAAGACGAAAAATTTAGCGTTAGCAGGGTGGCAACCCATGCAATTTGTTGTAATTTTGTTTTCATATTTTGTGTGAACTTTTTAATTTTGTGTGTTAATTTTGTAGGGAAAGGCACAAACTGAGCATTTTAAGACAGAAGGAATTGTGTTTGGCAATCAAAGATGAGAAACAATCATTAGCAATGGCTGAGTAATGAATGAAATCTTAAGACACATCCTAATGAATTTATACTAAGCGAGTGGCGTATTGCGTACACAATTCCGTTGCCTTAATTATTGCTTTGATTCGCTTTTCTATTGTAATTATCTTTATTTTCGCAGACAGGATCCAGACTTTTTGACCTTTCACGATCTCTTTTTTTTGTTTAGCTAACAATCGTCCTTTGGAAGATATTAGTGCTATTATTACTCACCCTTTTTCAGGTACTATAATTCAACCGTCATTGCACTTTTGAAGGCATCCAGAGTTGAAAAAGAAATACAAAAAAAAAATGGAAGCCACTTCAAGAGGACGAGTTGAAAACATTGTTGTGTTTGGGGTAGTAGTGTTGGTACTAAACCACAATACATAGAAGCAGCACAGGAATTGGGTCGAGTCTTAGCTGCAAGGAATATGCACTTAATATATGGCGGAGGAAATCTTGGACTTATGGGGATCGTTTCAAAGGCTATACAGGAAGGAGGCAGTCATGTTTTGGGAATCATCACAAAACCCTTGGCAGAGGCAAATCTTATTGGATCATCAAACGGAGAGGAACTGATCATGCCAGGTATGTCTGAACGACTGGTAGAAATGATTAACCGTGCTGAAGCTTTTATCGCTTTGCCAGGTGCTTGGGTACATTGGAGGAAATTTTTATGTGTACTATCTTGGGCGAACCTGAACATACACCAAAAACCGCTTGGCTGTACAACGTTGATGGATTTTATGATTTTCTTTGTGTGTTTCTTGATGATGCCCGGAGAAATGGGTTCATATCAAAACCTTTAAAAGAACTCCTATTTACTGCCAGAACCGCTCCAGATCTAATAGACCAAGTCATAGCCTATGAACCACAAGTTGACCCTATCCTTTCAAAGATAAATTGGTCTGAGGACGATCGTGGTAAGAGGCGTAGAATTAATCTGGATCTTAACCTTTAATTTCCTGTAGATTTCAGCTAACCAGGTACGACCTTCTTAACTCTCTTTTTATTGTTTAAGACATTGGGGACAATGTCTCATTTAGGTTTGGCGGAGGGAATTAGTTGATCAGTACCTTGTTTTTAGTTTGTGTGTTGTTTTATTTTTATTCCAAAATTTTTCGAAAAATACAAAAAAAAAAATTGAAAAATTTTCAAAAATTACAAAAATATTTTGTGTTTTTTGTTTTTATTCTGACTAAAAAGGTGAAATTGGTAAGAGGTAGCTGAGTAAGGAGTTTCCACTCCTGAGACGTATCTCGAACCTATTTTCGAAACAAGTTAATTTTTGTTTATTTTCTTTTAAATTATTTAATTTGTGAATTCTCCTTAAAACTGACTAAAAAGGAATCTTCATATGCTCAGTTGACAGATATTATCAACATATATAGTAACATAGGGACATGAGCTAAAATTGAAAAGTTTGTAATATTCAGTGCTCTAGTTTAATTGGAGGAAGCATCTCAAAAAGCAATGGAGTAAAAAAAAAAAATATACGAGATCCGAGTTATTAAGTCTGTAAGGGTGTTTTAACACCTAGTGCCCTAAAACCAACTGGTTTGGGAGTCACTGGCCCAAAGCTCGCTACATGGATCAAAGATGCTGCAAAAATATATATATCTGAAGTCTGAGTAATTAAGTCCATAGGGGTGTCTTAACACCTGGTGCCCTAAAGCCAACTGGTTTGGGAGCCACCGACCCAACACTCGCTACATAGATGGAAGATATTGTATATAATAAAATAGAAAAAAAAAAGAAAGAAAAAATTAGAAAAATCAGAAAAATTATTCCATTGCTGCAAAAAATGTGTGAAATCTGATAAAACTTTAGGACAAAAATATTACTCTCTTATCAACTGCACTTATGACTGTTGTGGGCAAAATGAGTTGTTTAATATTTTGTTGGCTGTGTATATGGAGAATGGTAAAAATAATCGGAGAATTTACTTATTCGGTAATTTAGAAAGAAACAAAACAACTAGTAACTTGGAGTAGAAGTTTCACCTGATTAGTCACTAACTTCTTTACTCTCTTTTCTCTTGTCTTTTTGCTTTTGTGTGCATTAGTTTTAACTAACTTTTTACTTTTGTAAATTTTTGTGGGTATCATTGCTGTAAACCCTCACGAGACTACAACTCGTCCACTAGGGACACCTAGGGGTTTAAAGGCTTGTTGCATACGCTAAATGCAACCGTGATCCCTACGAAAGTGGCTTAGTTTAATTTTATTTTATTTTGTTGTTTTGCTCGAGGACTAGCAAAATGTTAGGTTTGGGGGTGTGATGAGCGGAAAATATATCAATATTTACCGCCCCTTTTACTTAATATTTTGTTTAGTTTCTCGGGTTTGATGAACGTTTTGATGTGTTTTATTTTATTTTGCAGATAAAATAATATCGGGACTCAATGAAATCATTTAGGACGAAATGTGGGCCAATTAAGGGCAATTATTGGACTTGATATATTAATTTTGGAGATTGGAAACTTGAAAGGGCGTTTTGACGAAGTGCAGTTTTGGAAATTACAGTTTTGCGCAAATGTCGTATTTTGGGCATAACGTTTTACTCAGATATCGGATTGAGCTGATTCAAGTTCCAGATTAAAGAAGATTCAAAGATCTACAACTGGGAAAGAGAAAATATTTTCTAATTCTGATGATTTAATAACCTAAATTGATGAACCATCCAGAAGTGTGTGGAGTGTAATTATTAAAAGTCATTATCAATCATTTTCAAAGCAAAATATTAATTAATAAATAATTAATAAAAATTATCAAATAACCACCAAACAAGATAAGCAATTAGTGGAGAAATTATGGATTTGGTGGAGTAATTAGTGGAGAAATTAATAATGGATTTGGTGGAGAATTTGATTGATGATTTGATGGTGGCAAAATTTTGCCTATAATACCAAGCCATTTCATTTGTAAAATTCATATTTTCTTCTTTGAAATTCCTTAAGAATAAATAAGAAGATTGTATCTAGTTTGTTTATTTTCAATTTTCAGTAATAAATTTTCACTTTCGCACTTTCTTTTCTTTACTTTTCAATTTTTACTTTCCGCAATTTACTTTTACGCACAAAACTTTTCTTCTTTACTTTTGCAGTTTTTATTTTTCAAGCAATGAGGAGGTAATTCTCCTTTGCTGGGGTGAAAGGTAAAGCTTTTATTATTACTATTTAGATTAATCTCCCTTAAATATAATATATAAGCTATTTAAAACCTGACTTAACGAGGATACCGCTATATTGGCCGGTTGGTAATTAATTATAAATTGGTTTTAACCTGACTAAATATGGATACCGCCTGGTTGGTCGGTTGGTAATTAATTATTAATTTGACTTAATCAGGATACGCCTATATGGCTGGTTGGTAATTATCACGCAAAGTTAATATATTATATTAAGGGAGATATCTAAAATAGTAGCAATAAAAGTTGATCCTCTAACCCCAGCATTTTCTTTTATTATACTTTTACTTTATTTAATTTCAACAATTTACTTTTCAGTAATTTATTTTTAATTTATTTTTACTTTTTACTTTTTACTTTTTACTTTTTACTTTTTACTTTTTACTTTATTTACTTTCAGTAATTTACTTTTAGTATTTAATTTTCAGTATTTTACTTTATGTCTTTTATTTTATTTAAGTTTTTACTACCCGTAAATATGTGTCGTAACTAAGCCAGTAATCTGGGGTTGTGATGAGTTCTAATATCATCGGTTTATAAGGGATTATTTTATAGTTTGGGTAATTTAAATGTTTACTTATTAAGTCTTAAGCTTAATGCTTCTTGTTGTCTGATCACCATAAGATTGATGTGTTAAATCTAAAATGAACTAGACATAGGGATTTTAGGTTTCAGCCTTAGACTTAATAGCCCACGATCTTCCTTGAGGATAGATAACCCTTTAATAGATTTCCTTACAGGATAGGAATATACCTGTCGGGCGGGGGTAGCCATAATTGGAACTTAAACTTAATGAATCCAGATAATTTGGTTGACATAGACATATGGTTCAATTGGGTTAAACTGGGTATTTGCGTATGACCATCGATAGAGGCTTTTGCATAATTTAGTGTTCCAGGTTAGTAAACCGATTTATTACACAAACATAAAATAATCACTTCATCTTTTAAAAGATATTAGAATGATTCACAACCATAGATCTTGTGTCTTTTGTTATTTTCCTTAGTATTTTCTTTTGTCTTTTTATTTATTTATTTATTTAGCAAATCTACAATCAACCAAATCAATCAAGCAATCATTCTCTTATCCCTCAATTAGATATATGTAATAAATAGATTCAATAATTAATAACAATAGTAGGAATTAAGTCCTCGTGGGATCGATATTTTTATACTACTTGAACGATACGTGCGCTTGCGTTATACGTGTGTGTTTACGCCGGTCAGTCTACAGTGGGTTAAAATGGGTTTAATCAAAGGCATTTTGAGGCTAGGTAATGGTTTGGTGTCTTCCTTCACTCACTACCTTTCTAGAAGGAAAAGCTGTGAAGGCACCTAGATAGCCATCTACTCGTAGCCTATTTTGATGGACTAATTTGGAGGACTCGTTGTTTATTCCTGACACCAAGCGATAAGAGCCTAAGAGGCTTGGGTATTTAAGTGAGCCTCGCTCCACCCTCCCTCTGGGGAATCTACAACGGGAAGTCCATTTGACAGTCAGTCACACACCATAGCTCGTTGGCACGTACCTTAGTGTATAAAAAAGGGTGCGTTCACTTGGTCACTCGAACCCTTAAGTGGGGAGACCTAGTTGTGGGCCATCCTTCGCCGGTGAGAGCCTTTGTCTACACCCTTGCGAACCCACACGTAGACCGGGGTTGTATGACCTATAGTAACTATTTCCTTGTGTTTGTGGGCCATCCTCATTTGGATGCAGTTGGACTTCTTGTCCGAAATGCGAACTTGTTGGGCCATTTAAATTGGGAAGAGTTTGTATCCTATGACAATTGGGCCAAAAGCTTCTGAAATGTCGATGGGCCACTCTATAGAAATTATTATTTTATGTTTGCATTACCTTTCTTTTATGCTTGTGTTTGGGAACATCGTCGTTTGGATCCATTTGGGCCATTTGTCATGGGATGTGGGCTTGTTGGGCCATTTAAACTGGGATAAGAACGTATCTTATGACGATTGGGGCAAAGGCTTCTAAATATTGATGGGCCATTTTATGCCTGTGTTCGAACATTACCATTTGGATTTAGTTGGATTCCTTGCCATGAGATATGAACTCGTTGGGCCATTTAAACTGGGACGAGTTCACTCCTATGACAGTTAGCCCAAAAGCTTCTAAAATGATAATGGGCCGATTTATTTGAAAATTTTAATTGATTTAGTATGTTCTATATGTTACATGCATCTCATGCACCTCATACATACATCCTGTTAACACCCTCTATGTCCCAAAAAGGCATCATAGATTCTCGTTGGGTTAGGAAAGAGGGAAGACACTCCAAGAGGCCAATAATAAATATGAGTGGATCAGAAAACGGAATATCTCGCGTGGATCAGTTGGAAATTGGTTTCACCAAAATGACTGAACAACTGCAAGCTTTAACTGCTGCCATGTCTAATATGGTTGGACCCCGTGCTGGGGGAAGTTCTGAAAATGTGAGGCGCGAGGAGCCTCCGAATGGGTTGGGGGATGATACCCCCGCTTTTGATGACGACATGGCAGAGTATGCAACATGCAGAGTGATTGGGTCTCAAGCAGAATTTCAGAAGCTTCGGGATCAGGTTGAAATAGTTACCCGCAAAATGAGGGGTAAACATGAAGAGTTGTTAGATTATGAGGCAATGACCTTCGAAGAACAGTTGCCGGCTTAGTTCAAGATGCCAGATATGGCTAAGTTCAACGGAAATGGGGATCCGAGTGTCCATCTGCTGCAATATGTCTCAGTGATGAGTTCAGTGGGTCTGTCACAGCTCCAAGTCCAAAAGATATTTGGGATGTCACTCGAGAGGGCACCTGTAGTGTGGTATCACAGCCTTGAGAAAAAAAGGTTAGAGAATATTGGAGAGAATTGGCAGATGCATTTCTAAAACATTATGTTACGGACTTGGAGATTGATTTGTCACTCCGAGATTTGGAGAACACTAAGCAGAAGCCGGAGGAGAGCTTCAAGGTGTATATAGACCGCTGGAGAGGTTAACTGTTAAAGATGCAAACTCGACCCTCGGAGAAGGACCAGATCAAGATGATTATCAAGGGTACTAAGCCCTCAATTTATAGTAAGCTAAGGAGAATGACTTCGATGATTGCAGATTTTCGACAGTTGAGGGATACTGTTATGGATATTGAAGAGGGAGAGGCTGAGAGCAGAAAGTTTTATAGCCAGAATAAGAGAGCTTTTGGGGGGCCCTCTGAAACCAAGCCCACCACTGCCGAAGTCGCTGCCATCAGAAACGGGCAATTCTCCAACCTCGGTAGACTTTTGTCGAAGGTGTTTGAAAATTTGAAGGGACAAAGACTCTTGAAACCCTTAGAAGGCAAACCACTTCCACACCCCCCACCGCCACACATAAATGTGAACCTTTATTGTCACTTCCACCAGCTACATGGCCATGACACCGACAACTGCACCCGCCTCAGGCATGAAATCCAAGACCTCATAGATTCCCATAAAATACCTTATCCAAGAAAATAACATCCTAACACACAGAAACTCTCTACCAAGCTACCACTCCGTTCCACCACCCACCTACATGATCAACTCCGGCCTACCCGAAACCTTTGTCCTCCAAACTCTCAACCAACAGGCTTCTTACATTGAGATAGAAGATGGCGGTAGTGAGGAACCATAGACTGCAAAAAAAAAAGACAATGCCGCAAACAATGAAGATATTTTCCTTGGTTTATTTGATTACAATCCTGCTTTTTTAATAAAGACATTGATTTAGTCTACCTGTTCGAACCATTTTTTTAAATGATAATAAAGATGTTCATTTCGCTGAATCTCTTCTGCAACATGAGTATATTTGAGAAAAGTATTCAACCTTGGTACTATGGAATCCAGTGATGAACACGGGGAACCCTCGAAATAAGCAAACAAAAAAGATAAGATAGACATTCAGAAATTGGGAAATAGAGGTAGTGAAAATATCAGACTTGGAAGGGAATTAGTTCACCGAGCCGATCAACGTAGACAGATTAAAGCAGTAGCTTGCCAGAGGAAAAGAAGACTGAGCAGTCGCCAAGAGAATTAGCAGAAGACCTAACCCAACGGGATGGGAAACACATTCACGCATGCATGCATACACGTAACATATTTTTCATTCCTTTTTGTGTTTTGTGTTTGTTTTGTTTGTATTCCCAGGCTTTGAAGAAGAAAAGAGAAAGCGGAAAATGAAAGCCAATCAGAAGCATCAATATAACATCAGCAGTTTACAAACGAGTCCCAAGGTTGAGGCCCATATCAATATCAATCTAGGGCGAGGCCCACATCAGTAACAATGTTGGGGCGAGGCCCACATCAGTTTCAGGGCCGAGGCCCGCATCAGTACCAGTCTTAGGGATGAGTCCCAGGGTTGAGGCCCATATCAGTATTAATCTGGGGCGAGGCCCACATCGGTAACAGTGTTGGGACGAGGCCCACATCAGTACCAGTTTGGGGCGAGGCCCACATCAGCAACAGTGTTGGGGCGAGGCCCACATCAGTTTTAGGGCAATGCCCACATCAGCATCAATCTGGGGGCGAAGGCAACATCAGTACCAGTTTAGGGGCGAAGCCCACATCAGTACCAGTTTGGGGTGAGGCCCACATCATTATCAACATCAGTTTTGCCGGGTATGACACTCTGGGGGCGAGGCCCATAACTTTATCAGAATAAGTATGGCTGAGTATGGCACTTTGGAATGGCACTCCGAGAATGGAACAGGGTTCGAGAATGAACAAACCAAGAATGGCAACCCGAGAATGGAACAAGGTTCGAGAATGAACAAGCCAAGAATGGAAATCCGAGAATGGAACAAGGTTCGAGAATGAATAGGACAAGAATGGCAATCCGAGAATGGAACAAGGTTCGAGAATGAACAAGCCGAGAATGGCAATCCAAGAATGGAGTAAGGTTCGAGAATGAACTAGCCGAGAATGGAAATCCGAGAATGGAACAAGGTTCGAGAATGAACAAGCCGAGAATGGCAATCCAAGAATAGAACAAGGTTCGAGAATTAACAAGCTGAGAATGGCAATCCGAGAATGGAATAAGGTTCGAGAATGAACAAGCCGAGAATGGAAATCCAAGAATGGAGTAAGGTTCGAGAATGAACAAGCCAGAATGGTAATCCGAGAATGGAATAAAGTTCGAGAATGAACAATCCGATAATGGTAATCCGAGAATGAAGCAAGGTACAGGAATGGACAAACCAAGAATGACACTCCGAGAATGGAGCACGGTTCGGGAATGGACCGCCTCACAGTGACGATTCAAGAATGGACCACCTCTCATCAACCCGGTTCGAGAATGGACCTCCTCACAACAAAATCAACTCATCTCAGCTCGAGGCAGCAGATGAGCCAGGTAAGTGAAAATGCATTACATAACTTTGATAGGATTGTTCAAAGTCACACACTGCAGAAGTCCCATCAAAGTGGGGGCGACTGTAGGCATTGCATTTTTGCATGTGAAACCTGATGATGAGTCTCAGTTGGAGGCACTACCTTTTTAATTAAGGATATTGCGGGAAACGGTCGTCGGAAGGGAATCGGTATTTCGTTAGATCCTTATTCACTTGTTTAGCGTCAAGCTCACTTGTTGGACCTCCGTTTAGAGCACCTTTGGCCCAAAAAAAAAACCCGCAAACCTTTTAACCTTGGCCCACAACACCTAACCCACCAAGACAAAGCCCACACCACCACCACCTAGGCCCACACGCCCATCATCCTAAAATACACATAAATTAAATCAAATATTAATTAAATTAAATATTAACTAAATATAATATTAATCAATTGATATACCAAATTAAATAAAATATAAAATAAATCATACCAAGATAAAATCAATCAATCAAATATTATTCCTAATTCAAAATATATTATTCCTAACTTAAAATATTGTATGCCTAATCAACACAAACTAAATATACTAACTTCCTAATCAAGCTAAATTTGTCCCCCCTCAATCTTGTATTTACCTTACTTGAAACTAAATCAAATCCCCCTTTAATTAGCCAAATCCCTTCCTTGTGAAGCAAAGATAAACCCTAGCTCTTGTCTATATAAACAACACAAAAAATATAACAACAACTTCAACCCTATCTCTCTCACACGGCCAAAAGCACACACTGCCTCACGTCCCGTAGCCCTCAATCTCTCAAAAACCTACACTCACAGACCCCATGTTGAAGCCACAAATACTCACCAAAGCCTTCATATTGTTCACGTAAACCAAAGCCATTTGCTGTATAAGACACTTTTGCACTCACGCCCCACTCATCAACACGTCCTTAGCCACCTTCACGCTTAACGAACAAGCCACAACTCTCTTGCCACTGCGAGCCCTTAACGCCCCCCACTCAGCATTCAACAACCTGTAGCAGCCACCTAACCCCCCCACGTAGCATAGCCCCTCACTGACACAGCACGTTCATAGCTCTCTCTCACGCACCATAACCTTACACACCCTTCACCAGCCTTCTCAATCTTCAAACAAACAAAAATTATAAGCAGCTCACCGGCCCACGCACTCATCATGCCACACTGCCCTTCATCCACGCGTACATAAAACACAAAACCGAAACAAATAACCAAATCAGCAATCATCAAACTGACCGAATAAACCAACGAACTACCCTCAAAACTGTCCCGAAATTGCACCCTTAAATCACCCCGAAAACAATCCAGAAAACACCCAAAACTGTCCAGGAAATTGTCCAGAAAACTGCCAAAATAGTCCCCAAACAGTCAACAATACATCACAAACAGTGGGCTAAGACGCTAAACCAGTGAACCGGAGAAGTTGAGGAGCTTTAACCCTTCCGATCTCCGTGAAACGCAAGTCCGAAAGTCGGCAAAAAAAGGTTAGACCTGAGGGTATTTTTCACACTTGTTTTCAGTTTTATCTTTATTATTTATTGAGTTTTGGTCGCATGATTATTATGTTAAAATGCATGTTGTGGTCCTTGAGTAGATAATATGCATATATTATGAAATGATGTATGTTGTGGCCCTTGAGTAGATAAATATGCATGTATTACGAAATATTGTATGTTGTGGCATTGGAATAAAATGAAAGATGTGTCAAATCTCGCGATATATCAAATGGAAACCCGGACATAAATTTCATAGCCAATTCCGAATGGACGGTAGTATGATCTGTACTCGAGATACAACTCCACGTACCGCTTGAGTAAACTGCACATTCTTTTGTTTTATGTTGCTTTGATTTATTTATAATTCGTCATTTGAATTCCTGCATTTATTTATTTGATGTGTTCATGAGATGGTATTCAAGCATGATTTAGCCCATTTAGCTGTTCATTTTCAAGCATGATTAGCCATTTATTTTGTGTTACGTTTAGGTTGTTCTTTGTTTTTTTCGCATTATATGATCGAAGTATGTTCATGAGATTGTCGTGTGATATTGCATGTTTGCCATTATGATGATTACTTTCATGCATGTGAACATAAAAGTAGAATTATCTTGGAAATATGTTGCTTAGGCTTGGTTGAATCATTGCACAAATCATTTATTACAAGTGACATAAGTAAGGGACCATTCCGAACCCAACGGTTTGAGGTCTTCCCTTGCGAGGGGTGAGTGCGGCCTTAAATCTTTGTCCCGGTTCACACCGGGTGACGACTCCATTATTCTCCAATTTAGTCCCCTGCGGGCTACTCCGTACTCTCAACCGGGCCACGAGCCCGGGACAACATGCGTCGCCCAGTTTCTGTGTCCCACAGTACCTAGTTTGACTAGAAAAATTATCTCTATATCTAAGTTTAACCTGTTGCGGGTATACCTTTATATTCTAGAACACTAAGTGTTTTATTTTATAAAGATGATATTGAGATAAACTCATTAGATGTGAATAACAATATTTATATTTTGAATATAAATAAATCTGAAACGTATGACAAGACAAACAAATAGCTCAAACTGAATTAATCAGATGAGACTTATTTGTGGCATTGTTGTCTGGGACACATTAACAAGACTCATATATCCACACTTTCAAAGAGTGGGTACTAGGACGGATTTAATTCTTATCAAATGATGTCTACGAATCTAGTTTATTGGGAAAAGTGCCTGAAATACCTTTTACTTGGTAAAAGTGCAAGTTCCATTGATCTGTTAGCCCTCGTTCATAGTGACATAAGTGGTCCCATATCTAGCTAGGCTAGAGGTGGATATGAACACTTCGTAACCTTTACGGAAGTGGCATCGCGTTATGGTTATGTGTTTCTTTTGAAACATGAATCGAAAACTTTTGATAAATTCAAAGAGTTTCGACACGAAGTAGACAGACAGACCGACTAAAGTATTAAATTGTCACGGTTAGACCATGGTGGAAAATACTTAAGCAATAAGTTTCTCGACTATTTGAAAGAGTAAAGTATTCTTTCATAGTGGACTCCTCCCGGAACACCTCAATTGATGGTGTGTACGAACAGAGAAACCGAATTTTGTTGGACATGATAAGGTTAATGATGAGTGCAATACTTATTTTCCTTCTAGGGATACACATTAAACAGTGCAATACTTATTTTGAATAAGGTTCCATAAAAATCTGTTGGACAGACTTTATATTAGATATGAACAGGAAAGAAACCAGGTTTTCTCATTCCTGAAGATTTGGGAATGCTAGGCATATGTTTGGATGATACCAAACTAAAACCCAAATCCGATAAGTGCCTAAATTGTAGGTTATCCTAAGGAAACCAAAGTATAGTACTTATACAACTCACAAGAGAACAATGTAATTGTTGCTCTCCATGCGGTTTTCCTAAGAGGAATACCAGTATGTAGTGGTAAGTGGGCGGAAAGTAAAACTCGATGAAAAATCGGAGTAATACTGATTTAGGCACCGATTCCATAATGGAACAGAAACAGTTCATCAGGGATGAAACTGTACTACAATCTTTGAATACACAAGAACCGCACAAGTCAGAGAGAGTCAGAAAACAACTTGGGAGGTATGGGTTTCTGATCTCACCTCATATAAATATCAATCTTAATGAGGAATACGAACTGGCTACGTATGAGGAAGTGATACAAGGTATCGACTCCCTATTATGGCAAAAAGTCATGAAGTCCGAAATGGATTCCATGTATACAACCCAAGTTTGGACACTGGTTGTTGTACCAGAAGGCATTTTTCCTATTGGTACAATATGAGTCTTCAAGGAAGACAAAAATGGATGGCAACATACAAACGTACAAAGCTAGGCTTGTAGCGAAAAAGTATCGTTATCAACATTATGTCGATTACGACGAAACCTTTTACCCATTGCCATGGTTAAATCCATTTGGATAATGCTTGCTAATGCTGCGTATTTCATTTATGAAATATGGCAGCTGAACATCAAAATCGCTTTCCTTCAACGGAAACCTTTTGGAGGATGTTTATAATCATCCTAATGGTTTTGTCGTATCAAAACAATAAAACAAGGTTTTCAAGTTAATTCGATCTATTTATGGATTGAAGCAAGCATTACGTTCGTGGAACTAGTGTTTTGATGTAATCATAATGGTATATGATTTACTTCAAAACGAAAATGATTCTTGTGTATATAAGGAGGTTAGTGGGAGCGTACTGACAATGATTGTCCTATATAATGATGACATATCATTTCTTGGAAATGACATTCCCATAAAACAATCGGTGAAAGCTTGGCTTTCATGAAAATTCTCCATAAAATACTTGGGAGAGACAACCTTTATTCTAGGAATAAGGATCTACTGGGATAGATCTAAAAGTTATTGGCACTCTCCGAGAACTCTTATATTGAAAGATATGTACGCGATCTGGTGTCTCATATGCTTTGAGCATATGGAGTCACAATCAGACCAATCCAAGTGATGGTCACTAGATTGATGTTAAGAACATCCTTAAGTATCTTAGAGGAACTAAGGATGCTTTCTTAAGCTATGGAGAAGGAGAACTTGAAGTGACTAGGTTCACTGCGGCAAGTTTCCAAACCGACAATAACGACTGTAAGTCGTAATAAGGATACTATATAGTTTGAATAACAGAACAGTGAGCTGGAAATATTCCAAGCAAGATACTGTTTCCGAATAAATAAGAAATGCGAAATATTGCTGCAGCTGAAGCAGTAAATGAAGCATTTTGGATCGTATAGTTCTATTAGCGGCTGAGCTAGGCTACATCACAGGCTAAAGAATTAATGGTCTCATCAATGATCCAAATATGTACTTCAGTTATTTCATCTGATTCCTTGGATCATACATCGTGGCGATGTGATGATCGAATAAATCGCATCGCGATGTGATGATCGAATAAATCGCATCAGATGATAACCTTGCAAATCAGCAGACGAAAAGTAGTTTCTCAGCAGAATTTTGAGTGACCCGTACATAGTTCAGGTGTAGGACACTTGAGTGATTGGCTGTAGGCCAAGTGGGAGATTGTTGGACAATTATGACCCATTGCATCACTATTTGTACAGAACATGGTGTGTTGTACAAATTAACTATGTGACAAAGGAAATTGCTCTTTTATCATTTGTAATTGGATTACCGGGAAATATAAATGATAAAAGTCCATATGATTATTCCCTAGTCGTAGTATTATCGAGATTGGACATTGATAATGCAGAATAGACTAGTATTGCACTTGTGCACATTGTGGGAGCATAACAGCATAGTTCTCATATATTTAAGTATTGGATAATTATGCAAGTGTGATAGGAGGTTGTGTTTACCGATTGTATGGAAACAACTTCGCTATGGATAGACCCCTCAGAATTACATTGGTAGTATGACTATGTGTCTATGGGAGTCCGAATCAGGGTAGGTGTATTTGGTCTTAAACCTGAGACTTATATCGCTAATACTTGCGACAATAAATATACTTTGGTTTTGGTCGTCCGGGGCTTTAACAGGTTCCGTGTACGCCTCTTCTGGGTATATTGAGAAACGTAGTGTATTGGGTGTGTGTCAAGATGGAAGTATCACTTCAGTCATATGGAGATGATAGTCACATATGATACAGAACTAATACTCTCATCTACTACAGTCATCGGGATAACATGACTCGGTCATGCTTATCCGATTATAGAGACTAGTTACCAGAGATCCGATATATGCTTCGTACGGGGCAGACACAATTCCAGCCCCAGGCCTAGCATGTGACATCTGATACTGGATCGCAATACGCAATACTACGTATACTACGCCTGACATAGATTATATATTCCTTTAAGAATATTTCTGGAGAATTGGGAAGGCACGGTGCTTTACTAGAAGCCAACTGTAGGACACAGAAATCGGTGACGCTGTTCTTGGCTCGCGGCCTAGTCGAGAGTACGGAGTAGCCCGCGTGGGAACTAAACCGGTGAAATAACATGGAGTCGCCACCCGGTGTGAACCAGGAAAATGATTTAAGGCCGCACTCACCCATCGCAAGGGAAGACCTCAAACCGTTGGGTTCAGAATGGTCCCTTACTTATGCCACTTGTAATGAAAAGATTTGTGCAATAACTTAACCGAGTTTACGCAACATATTCAAGAATAACCTATACCTAGTTTGCATTCAAGAGAATAAATCCTATGTCTAAGTTTGCATGCTTTAAAAATAAGTCATCATAACGGTAAGCATACGGTATCACACAATAATCTCATAAGCATGTTGAATTATCAAACACGAAAAATAAATAACAACTTAAACATAAACGGTAATTAAATTCCTATTGCGAAAGTAAATAACTAAATCGTGCATAAAGAAATAACGTACTAATGGCTAAATCATGCTCAAGAAATAAATAACATACTAGACTAAATCATGCTCGAACAAAAGGTTGGTTGTAGCGAAATACGTGTGTCTCTCAAGTGGTAGGTGGCATTGTATCCCGAGTGCAAACCGCAATACCGTCCATTTGGATTCGGCTACGAAATTTACGTCCGGGTTTCCATTCGATATACCGCAAGAGAGAACACATATTTCGTTCATCCGGAAATCACATCATGCACCAATCCACAATACTCATGCGAAATAAAGTAGTAAAATAACTAAAAGTAAAGGATAATAAATAAAAGGGGTGCCCTCAGGTCTAACCTCTTTTATCGTCTCTCGAAAGTGCGATACGCTGTTTTCGGAAGGGTTGATGCTCCGCAACTCCTCTGGTTCACTGGTTCAACATTTTCCTTCGTTGTTTTGCTGTTTGGACTGCTATTTTTTCTCCGTTTTACGGTGTTTCTGGTCGCGGTATTGGCTCACTATTTTGTGGTAAAGCAGAGCTATTTTGGTTTGCGGTTTGCAGGTTTTATGGGGCAGTTTCTGGTGTAGTTTTGCAATAGTGGATTGACCAGTTTTGAGACTGTTTTCACAGTGAAATGAGGACTTTTTTCAGGCAATTTTTGCGGTAATTAATTAGGCACTTTTGGCAGTTTTTGGACTGTGTCTCACGGTATTTGCTGGCAGTGTCTAAGGTGCAGTTTAGGGTGGTTTTCAGTGGTGATTTCAGTAGTCTTATGGTGTTGATTTGAAACAGTTTGGAGGGGAGTTATGTGCCTTAATTGAATGGGCTTCAAGGGGCAGTATTGGAGTGAATGAGGGCTAATTGAGGGCTAATTATGCGTGCAGGGGGGTGGTGTGATGACTTTGTGCAGGTCTATGTGGCTTGCGTGAAAGGGGGCTGGTGACGTGAATGGCTTGGGGGCTTTATGCGTTGATTTAGGCAGTGTGTGAGGGGTGTTGATGCGTGAAGGGCTGTTGATTTGTTGAGGGTTTATTGGTGCGTGTGTTGAAGGCTGGTTAGAGGGTGCGTGAGTAGAGTTGAGAGGCTAATGTTTTTTTTTTTTTTTTGGTGAGTGGGGGGGGGCAGTTTGTTTACTGTTTTTTTAGTTTGATTGGATGATGATACCGTGGTCTTGTTAGGTTTGTGGAGAGAGACAAAGGGAGGTTAGAGAGATGCTAGGGTTTTCGTGAGTGTATGCGTGAATAAGCCACGGCTTTCAAGGTTGGGTTAAGGTTTCTTTTTATAGGCAAAGGTTAGGGTAATCCTTGTGTGAAAAGGGAAATGATTTGTGTAATTATGGGAGATATTTTTATATAGTGTGTGAAAGGGAAAAATCTTTTAATTAGGTAAGAGATTTGTTTTAGTTAGGAAGATGATTATTGGGATTTGATTTGATTTCATTTAGTTTAGGCATGTGATTTAATTTAATTAGGAATGTGATTTATGAGATTTTATTTGATTTATTTAATTTAGGAATGAGATTTGTTTTGATTTAATTGGATTTGATTTAATTTAATTTGATTTAATTTAATTTTTGACATGTTTTTTAAATGTTTTAATTATTATTGGATGTGATTTAATGGGCTTGGGCTAGGTGGGCGTGTGGCTTTGGTTTTGGGCAAGAGATGTGTTTTAAAATAGAGGTCCAACAAGCAAACTCGAAGCTAAACAAGCGAATTAAATCTAATAAGATGTAAATTTCTGACTCTTCCATTCCGACGTCCGTTTCTCGCGACTTACACAATTTAAAGAGGTAGTGTCTCCATGTAGGACTCATCATCGGGACATAAATGCAAAAATGCAGTGCCTACAGTAGCCTCCACTTTGATGGGACTTGTGCAGTGTGTGACAATGACAATCCTATCAAAGTTTATGCAATGCATTTTTATTTACCTGGCTCGCCAGCTGTTGCTTGACTTTCCGGTTGCTTTGAACTGAGTTGATATGGTGGTGAGGTGCTTCGACCTCTGGTTCATTCCCGAACCGTTACTGTGAGGTGCTTCATTCCCGAACCATTGCTGTGATGTGGTCCATTCCCAAACCGTTACTGTGAGGTGGTCCATTCCCAAACCGTTACTGTGAGGGCCTCGACCCTGGGATGCATCCCCAAAACTGACACTGATGATGTGTGGGCCTCAACCCTGAACTGATATTAATGTGGGACTCGCCCCCAAACTGATATTGATGTGGGCCTCGCCCTGGGACTCATCCCTAAAACTGATTCTGACGTGGGCCTCAACCCTGGGACTCATCCTTAAACTGATAGTGATGTGGGCCTCGACCTATGCTCCATCCTCAAACTGATACTGATGTGGGCCTCGCCCTAAACTGATACTGATGTGGGCCTCGCCACCAGACTTATACTGATGTTGGCCTCGCCCCCAGACTGATACTGATGTGGGCCTCGCCCCTAGACTGATACTGATGTAGGCCTCGCCCCTAGATTGATACTGATGTGGGCCTCGCCCCCAGATTGATACTGATGTGGACCTTGCCCCGAACTGATATTGATGTGGGCCTCGCCCCCAGACTGATACTGATGTGGGCCTCGACCCTAAGACTCATCCGCAAAACTGATGCTGATGTGGGCCTCGGCCCTGTGACTCATCCCCAAAACTGATGCTGATGTGGGCCTCGGCCCTGGGACTCATCCCCAAAACTGATACTGATGTGGGCCTCGCCCCCAAACTGATGCTGATGTTGGCCTCACCCCCAGACTGATACTGATGTGGGCCTCGCCCCCAAACTGATACTGATGCTGATGTGGGCATCGACCCTGGGATTTATTCCCGAAGACTGCTGATAATGTGGGCTTCACCCCTGGGATTCATTCCCAAAACTGTTGAAGATATGGGCCTCAGCCCTGGGATTCATTCCCCAAACTGCTGATGATGTGGGCCTCGACCCTGAGATTCATTCCCAATATTGCTGAAAATATGGGCCTCGACCCTGGGATTCGTTCCCGGATTCATTCCAAAACTCTGACGATGTGGGCCTCGACCCTGGGATTCATTCCAAAACTCTGACGATGTGGGCCTCGACCCTGGGATTCATTCCCGAATTCATTCCAAAACTCTGACGATGTGGGCCTCGACCATGGATTCATTCCCAATATTACTGACAATATGGGCCTCGACCCTGAGATTCGTTCCCGGATTCATTCCAAAACTCTAACGATGTAGGCCTCGACCATGGGATTCATTTCCGGATTCATTCCAAAACTCTGACGATGTGGGCCTCGACCCTGAGATTCATTCCAAAACTCTGACGATGTGGGCCTCGACCCTGGGATTCATTCCAGGATTCATTCCAAAACTCTGACAATGTGGGCCTCGACCCTGGGATTCATTCCCCAAACTACTGATAGTGTGGGCCTCGGCCTTGGGATTCATTCCCCAAACTGCTGATAGTGTGGGCGTCGGCCCTGAGATTAATTCCAAGACTCTGACGATGTGGTCCTCGACCCTGGGATTCATTCCCCAAACTACTGATAGTGTGGGCCTCGGCCTTGGGATTCATTCCCCAAACTACTGATAGTGTGGGCCTCGGCCCTGGGATTCATTCCCGAAACTGATGATGCTATGTTGCTGTTTCTGGTTTGCTTGCATTTGCCGCTTTCTCTTTTTCTTTAAACCTGTGAACATTAACAAGACAAAGATTGCGTGTATATGACGTGTATGCATGCATGCATGAATGTGTTTCCTATTCCGATGGGTAGGTCTTCCTTGTGCTCTTCGGTGCTTCTTGCCTACAAAAATCTTTGGTCGCCCCCTGGGTCTGCTTGCAATTTACTTCTGCCAGTTCTCTTCTGGTGATTGGTTGGTTCTCTTTTCTCTCATGGCTCCAGATGTCAGTTTTCCCTTATTTGCGGGGTGGTAGACTGGTCGCCCCCAGTCTTGATTTAGCTTTCCGTTCTTCGCTGCTTGTAATAGGTCAAGGTGAACCACGTGATGTGGCATTCCATATCATCATACTATATCACATGCTACGAAATAGTCCCAATAGTTACACATATTATTGCCCTAAAATAATGCTTAATAATGAAACTAGAGAACCTTCAAAACATTCAACGCAACTCAAATCCAAGACTTTGAATAAACGATCTAAGCCAGACTCAAAGTGTGTGTGTGCAAAGGTTCTTTTTCAGATTCATCCCCAGGTGAGCCAACTCAATGATTTCGTCAAAAAATTAGGATCGATGAGTCAAACCAACCTAGATTTCTCAATTATGCCTGCAATTGCTTTTATGTGCTCAATGTGGTATGGTTTTCTTTCTCTTTTGTCTCTTTCTTTTTTC
The DNA here is from genome assembly GCA_019454045.1 of Zanthoxylum bungeanum. Lineage (NCBI taxonomy): Eukaryota > Viridiplantae > Streptophyta > Magnoliopsida > Sapindales > Rutaceae > Zanthoxylum > Zanthoxylum bungeanum. The sequence goes on from SKCR01019246.1 coordinate 62,424, forward strand.
TTTTCATTTTGAACTTTTTTTTTTTCTCTTTTTCTTTTTCTTTTTTTTTTTCAACACACCTACCCTTTAAGGTAGCATTTCTCCTCATGGTGGTACTAATACTCGTCCATAGGTAGCTTCACGCTTATCGGTTATAGGTGGTTCAATTCTTTTATTTAGAGACTTTTCTTTCATTTACAACCATACCGCACATCATAACATAAGCGAATCAAGATAGACATCTAAGCGAACGGTCATTCACCGATCTACAATTTCTTCAACTAGTCACCTTGCCAACTACTCAGGTTTTCACCGCTAAGAACCTATAGTGAAGTGCTTACGAGTCTAACATAGATCAATCACTTAAAGTATCAGATAAAAGCAAATCAAGAGTTTATCGTTTCTAAGATTTCACCCTAAAGCAAACGATTTCATCATTGGACTTATGCCCGACTATTAAGGACTAAGAACAAACAATTATTTTTTTCTCTCATTTTTTTCTTCTTTTTTTATTCTCTTTTTTTTTTTTTTTACTCCACTAGAATTCTGGAGAATTGGGTAGGCACGGTGTTTTGCTAGAAGCCAACCATGTCTCGTAAATCGGTAAAAATGTAGTACGAGGTACGTACGTGTTCGGATAGTCCGACTACCGGATTTATTGCCAACATATCCAGGGATCTATTGGGTCGCTTCCCGAAGATACACCGATGACGAATGATTCGAACTTAATTAATCTAGGATTAATTACGGTGAGATTTTATCTGGGATAAAATACTATTTGAAGAGAGAGAACGATTAATTTGGAATTAATCGATAAAATAATATATTCGATATATTAAACGAAGTTAGATTTTGACGCGGAATTAAAATTGGATTTTAATTCGGGCTAACGAATTGATTTAGAATTAATTCGCTAGCGATGTGAATAGTAATTTTGCTAGGCATGATTATTTAATTAAATTTGATTTAATTATGTCGCAACGGAAAATTCGTTAATTTGGAATTAACGAACCCGAGCCCGGAATGTGTTTGCGAGGCCACTCTGATTCTGAATCAAGTGCGGCCACAAGTCACATTGCTTGTCACATCACCTATCATTTTAATGATGGAGGTCAAGTCACCTTTTGGTGATTGACAACCAGTCACTATTCATGATTGTGGTGTTTGTGGGCAATTAATGCCATTTTGCCTCCAAAATTGGTTTTTTCTTTTTGGAAAAGCTTTTACCAATTTTGTAAAGACTTTTGGCATATGTTTTTAGAAAAAAAAAATACCAAAAAATTATACACACTCTCTCTCCCTAAGGCCATTGCCGTGAGCCTCCATTGAAGAACAAGGAAAATTATTTTTCTTTCTTCACTTCCTATCACACTTCAAGAATCATTCAAGGTGTTAGGGAAACCCACCTTTGAGCTTGGAATCAACACAAAGCTTCGAGCTTGGATTCAACACTTCCTACTTCTCCTTGGCCGAATATCACAAGGGAAATTTTGTGTTCATCGTCTTCAAAATCCGATCAAAGTAAGTATGATTCCGCCATTCTTCTTTAAGTATTCATTCTTTTTCATTGCTTAAATCGATCTTGGGATTGTAATAGAAACCAACAGATCGAGCACCATTTACTTTTTGCATGAATATATGATATTTATGTAATATAATATTTATTTTATCATGGTTAGTTATTTATTTATATGGTAAAACTATTACTTTTATTTATATATTGTAAATCTAAGAGTTAGAGATTCCGAGTTACACTCGGAACCTTATATGAATTTAATAATGACCCGAGAGTTACAACATATGGTGATAAAGTTTCAAGAGTTGCAAATGGTGCTGAGAAATATCACGCATTCTCTCAAATATAAATTATTCCTGGTCTAGATATATTGACATGGGTCGGTTATTATATTGGTAAGACTAGTTCATTGTCTATATATGTAATGGACATATGGTTTGTCTCAGCAGACTGTGAGCTTAGCGAAAGTTCGTATAGAAATATAGATATTCATTAGATGAATGAGTATTGAACAAACTCATAAAATATGACTAATAGATATTCCATAAAATTGTCAATAGTTGTCTTTTTGAGTTGAGTAGTTATTGTGGTCCTTTGACTTGAGACACCATGATGGTCTTGAAAGTGATCCTCTATGCCTGATACAATGCATGTCGGAGACCTTTCATGGTCTGGCCTCTGGATGACTGTTAGGTATAGACCGATGCTCACAAAGATTGGTGTGTGTTAAGATGAGAATTCGTCAGTCTATATGGTTGGATTATGTTCCCATAAATTTTTCAGAGTATATTCCGGAAATCTTTTAGCCAAAAGTACGTCGAAGAAATTGTTTCTTTGACATTATAAATAATATTGAAAAGAGTTTTGCATATATTATTTATTAATGGAATATAAGGATGAACAGTTTCATATATTGAGTAGATAATGTTTTGACAGTATAACTATAACCTTACTCAATTGGAAACGGCAATGACGAAGGGATTATACATTAACGTTTTAACCTCGACTTGTATGGTTCGACGTGTCGTGTTGTTTTTAGTCGTGATTTGTAGGTGGGCAGACCTTCATGAATATACGTACGAATATATGAGATATATATGTATAAATATAAGTAAAAATCGAACGTGAGCTTAGAGAGTTCCATTATATTAAGTTTACTCGTTGGGCACTAGGGCGACTTTTCGTCAAATGTTGACAAAATATTTTTGGGTTTTAAGGATTAAATTGTTTGATCCGATAATTCATGAGATGAATTGAATTAATTAATTTTATATCAAGAGTTGATATAAGTTTATTGTACAATAAATGTAAATTTGATTTACATTAAATTAGTAATTAATTAGTAAATTTATTTAATTGTTAAATTAATGTACAAAATTAATTACTTGGTTTGTACAAATAAAACTTTTAATTAATTAAGGTAACTATGTTAAAGCAATTGAATATTTTTGGTTAATGTAACTAAATCATTTGATTGTGACTAAGTTAACTAAGTTGGTGAGATTTTATTTTAACTTTGGTTAAGTTAATTTTTTGAAATATGTGGTGTAGGGAAAAGATTCACTTAAACCATGGTTTAATTAATTCGGTTGGTTTTGTTTTTTCATTTTTTTAATAAATAAAAACCAATTGAAAAGATAAGCAAAAAAATCGAAAATATAAAAAGAAAGAGTAATTGCTTCGGCTTTACCCACTGGCGAAACAAAGAAAAAGTAATACACCCCCTTCTTTTGCAAGCCATGTGGAGCAAGAGAATGAAAGAATTGAGTTTTTTTTGTTTTTTGCTCTCTAAATCCAAGCCTAAATCTCACCAAAAATTACCCAAACAAATAATCAAGTCCATAGAATTAATCCCAAAGGGTTGAGGGTTAATTTGTATTCTTGAAGCTTGGATTTTTCCTAGGGTTTAAGAGTTAAATTTTGGGGAAACTCTTGTTGACATTCTTGAGTGATCAAACCATCTTTTGATCACCAAGATTTGTTCTTGGAGAAGCTCAATTTGGTGGAGGAAGAAGGAATTTTAAAGAATCAAGAGCTTGGAGGATTTGGGGACTTTGGATACAAAGCTTCAACAATTGGCAAGGCTTGAAATCAATTGTTGGTAAATTTATTATTGTTTTGTTGATGAATTTTGTTGAGAGAAATTGTTATGGAAGTGTTGAATAATTAGAAGCATGTATATGAGGAATTGAAGCATAAAAGTGTATGGAAAAATTAGTATATAGTTGATATAGTGATTTTGTATGCTTGGATTATTTTTCTAGTGTTGGAGAAAATTTAATTGCTTGGATTAGTTTGTCAAGAGTTGATAAATTGTTTAAAGTGTGTAGAATTTTTAATTGAGCTTATGGTAATTATTTTAATGTATAAAAAAATAATAATGATTTTTAGTGCATTGGAAAATTTAAATTTGTGATTAAAAATTTTAACACACATTTTTTTTGCTATTGCCGAAAAAAAATTTAAAAAATTATTCGCTCGGGATTTGATCTCGGGTGGGTTCCGCTACGCTCGACATTATCCTTTCCTCACTCAACAAGTGGTATCAGAGTGATATATGCTTTTAATTATTCATGTTCCTTACAATTTTATTTAATTATATAAAATGCCCATGCATAGATTTAATAGTAGATTACATGTTTAGGCATTTTATTGTACATGCATACATTTAAATATTTGTATGCATTTGAGCTTGTTGAAATCTCTACACTAGATCTAAGTGTCATTAATTTTGTGTGAAAATATGACATGGTGCGGCTTGTCTATACGGTCTTAGTTAAACCATTATGATTTATTCCCAATATTGCTAAAGCGTGAGGGATTGGTTGTAATGTTTTGTTCTAATCCGGTTAAGCATGAGACGAGTCGAATTTAAGAGAAAGTATTATCCAATATTGCTAAAGCATGAGGTTAATATTAGTATCCTACTTTCGACGATAGACAAGTTTATCTAAAAACTGAATTATCCAATATTGCTAAAGCGTGAGGATAATATTCGATTTAGGACCGAATGTAAGAGTTGCATGAGATGCAATTGACAATAGTTGTCTACCTTCTCGAATTTACAAAGGTCAATATTGCTAAAGCGTGAGATTTGTGTAAATGTCAAGAATGATCTACTTTGCATTGTGAGATTTAAGAGTTAAATTTCTGTATTCTTGTTTATAGATATTATAAAGAATATGTAAGACAATGCGAGGGCACTTTATAGAAAAAGTAAATCCATATTCTATTTAGTGTTTTATCATGATATTTAAATATTAATTTTCCACTTTATTTTATTTTTTCCTGGTGTAAACAGAATGTTTGTTTCGAACCCGCTTTCGCGTATACTTGATACGCATAAGCTCCAGGGTGCTGTTAATTATAATATTTGGCTCATGAATCACCAAATTCTCTGTCAAACGGAGCAACTTGAATATGTTCTAGATCGCCCAATGCTCGCAAGGGTTTCAGATGATGCTTTAGATGAGGAATGTGAGATGTTCAAAAGATGGAAGAATGATTATCGGAAAGTCCGGTGATAAATCTTGGGATCTATGGTGTCGGAACTAGAGAGGAAGTATATGCCGATGCCTGATTCCATATCCATCTTGATGCATATGAAGGAACTATTCAGTGATCGACCACAGGGAGAGATGCATAGGGTGGCTGTCGAGCTTTTTCATACTTTCCTCCCGGAGGGAAAACCTGTTAGCCCACATGTGATGAAGCTAATAGATTTTATTGAAGAGCTCGAAAAGATGGATATTCCTATTGATAATCGACTCGGGAATAGTGTGATTATCGCATCTCTTCTGTAGTCTTTCAAGGACTTTATCGTTAACTTTAACATGCATAAGATACTTCCCACCTATTCTGAGTTGCACAATATGTTGCTGACGGCTCAAGATGACATGAATAAGAATAGTTCTGCTTTCATGGTCACTGGTGCTTCTTCTTCTGGACCTTCTCAGGCTTTTCAAAAGCCGGCTGGGAAGAAATAGAAAAAGAAATTCAAAGGTAAAGGTCCAAAGGATGCTTCCGCAGGGGTTTCTAAGCCAAATGTGAAGACGGATGTTGCAAAAGGAAAATGTTTCCAATGCGGCATACTTGGACACTGGAAACACAATTGTCCAAAGTATTTAGCTTCTTTAAATAAAGTTCCCTCAGGTATTTGTTTTCCTATTATTGACATTACACTTGCTTTTGATTCTAGTTCGACTTGGGTGTTAGACACCGCTTGTCCTTCTCATATATGCAATTCGTTGCAGGATCTGAGGAAACTAGATGATTGAAGCCGGGAGAGATCCAGCTGCGAGTAGGGAATGGAGATTCTCTACAAGTTGAAGCAGTAGGAATTTTGTTTTTGAAACTCTTAAATGAATGTAATATTAAACTTAATAACTGTTATTTTGTGCCGACTATGACACGACAAATCATCTCACTTCCTATACTTGACAGTGAAGGATTTCATGTAAATATTAAAGATGGTCTTTTGGATTTATATGATAATATGAATATTTTGCTTGTTTCATGTCACATGGTTGATGGTCATTACATTCTTACCAAAAATCGTGATGTCTTTAATATAGAGAAATCTAAAAGGAAAATATCAAATGAATTAAATAACACAGAACTTTGGCATTTGAGATTAGGTCATATAGGCATAAAACGCCTAACCAAACTAGTTAAGGATGGTGTGATATCGGATCTAACCATATAACCTTTACCAGTTTGTGAATATTGTATTTCAAGGTAAAATGACCAAATCTTCATTTAGTGGTGTTGGACACCGTGCTAATGATTAATTGGAACTTGTGCATTCCGATGTATGTGGTCCTATAAATCATGCTTTCGTGGGTGGTTTTCAATACTTTGTAACTTTTATCGATGATTTGTCACGATATGGTTATGTGTTTCTTACTAAACAGAAATCGAAAACTTTTGAAAAGTTCAAAGAATACCGATTTTAAGTAGAGAAACAAACCGGAAAACTCTTGAAATGCCTTCGATCAGATCGGGACGATGAGTACATGAGTGGTGAGTTCGTGAGTTATTTAAAAGAGAATGGGATTCTCGTACAGTATGCTCCTTCAGGCACTCCTCAACACAATGGTGTTTCTGATAGGAGGAATCAAACTTTATTAGATATGGTTCGATCGATGATGAGATTTACTGATCTAACAATATACTTGTGGGGCCATGCTTAGACACTGCCTCTTATATTCTGAATAATGTTCCATTGAAAACCGTTCCGACTACTCCGTATGAGTTATGGATTGTAAGGAAACCGAGTCTTAAGTATGTTAAGATTTGAGGTTGTCCTGCCTATGTAAGAGTTGCACAGCGGGATAAACTTGCACCTAGAGGGTACAAGTATCGATTCATTGGATATCCTAAAATTCCATGGGATATCAGTTCTATGATCCAGAGAAACGAAATGTGTTCGTTGCTCGAAATGTAACTTTCTTAGAAACATAATTTTGTGTTAGAAAGTGCAGATCATAGAATGATTGATCTTGATGAAGTCAATCAAAGTAACATTGAATCGATGATAAACCATAAGTTCAGGAAGATGAGATACCTTTGACACAACCATCTCGTAGGTCACAAAGGATATCGAGACCCCCTGATGAAAACCTGCATGGAGCAAAGCCAAGCAAACCTACAAAAGATTGTTATGAGCGCCAACTGATGAAAACCCCGCAGGAACAAAGCCTGTGAAACCCACAAAAGAATGTTATGAGCACCCATGAAAGCATAACGAGGTTTGAATATTAGAAACCTATGAAGAACAAAGCCTCACGAAACCTAATTGCTTGAAACGCCACAATGGACAGCAACCCCTTTGATAAGTTTTTGAAGAGAATCCACTCTTTCATGGTTAGCCATCCACGGCCTCACCACCAAAGTTCCTAAAGGCAATATTAATTTTTAGGGTAAAACATTCATCCATTTTATTAATGAAAAGCTTATTTAAATAGTATAATGGAAACCCTAATTGTAATATGTTAAAAAAACCAGAAATAACCCTAGATAATTAATCCTTATTACAAATAAAATCTCGAGGCCCTAACATTTGGCCCACTCTAGAATAAACACCAATATTAAAACCTCAGGCTCCTAACAGTTGGCCCACTCTAAAATAAACACTATCATTAACCCCCTCTTGGAGGCCTTCGCTTGTATATTTTCGTCCACTTCATTGCCAAATAACTTGAATGGATTATTAGTCTTTATCATTGGATGCTTGGATCCATACTTCGAGGCTTGTTTTCTTGATTCTCACTGTATCTTATCACCCCCTGTCAGGTATAGGACGACATCTGACGATGCCCTCGATGTTTTCTTAATCGAAGAAAATGATCATTTGATCTACAGAGAGGCGATGTTAGACATCGATGCGGAGAAATGGCTGAGAGCTATGAAATCCGAGATTGCCTCAATGCATGATAATCAAGTCTATGACTTGGTTCCGCTTCCCGATGGAATTTTTCCTATTGGTTGTAAATGTGCTTACAAGAGAAAGCGGGGGCCCGATGGAAAGGTTGAAACCTTTAAGGCCCGACTAGTAGCAAAATGATATACTCAGAATTCAAGAATTGATTATGAGGAAACATTTTCTCATGTAGCCACGCTTAAGTCAATCAGGATTTTATTAGTTATTGCCGCACACTATGATTATGAAATTTGGCAGATGGATGTGAAAACAGCTTTTCTGAATTGAAATCTTGAGGAAGATATCCACATGGAACAACCCGAGGGATTCACATTCGCCAAAGATCCTAATCTGGTATGTAAGCTTAAAAGGTATTTTTTTGGACTTAAACAAGCTTCTCGTAGTTGGAATCTTCATTTTGACGATGTGATCAGATCGTCTGGTTTTATAAAAAACGACGAGGAATCCTGTGTCTATAAAAAGGTTAGTGGGAGCATGGTAGTCTTCTTAGTGCTTTATGTTGATGATATACTTATTATCGGAAATGATATAGGTATGTTACAATCTGTCAAAGCCTATCTCAGTAAGAATTTCTCCATGAAGGATTTGGGAGAGGTCTCTTATATACTAGGTATAAAGCTTTATAGAGATAGAGCGAGGAGGTTGATGGGACTCTCTCAGTCCAAGTACATTGATTTGATCTTAGAAAGGTACAACTTTATTGACTGTCAAAATAGTCAATGTGCCTTTTAAACATGGTATTCATCTGTCTAAGAAAATATGTCCTAAGACAGATGATGAAAGGGCTAAAATGCTTAGCCAACCTTATGCTTCCGCTGTTGGTAGCATAATGTATGCCATGTTATGTACTAGAACTGATATTATCATGGCTGTAAGTGTTACAAGTCGTTATCAGTCTGATCCGGGTCAGTACCATTAGATGGCTGTGAAACATATTCTGAAATACCTTAAGGGTACAAAGGATAATTTTCTCATTTATGGAGAAAATGACTTACAATTGAGAGGTTACACGGATTCAGATTTTCAATCTGATCCAGATGATAGAAAGTCTTCATATGGGTTTGTGTTTTCTCTCAATTGCAGTGCCATTAGTTGGAAGAGCACCAAGCAGGGTTTGACTGCTGATTCCAGCACCGAGGCAGAATACATTGTTGCTTCAGAAACCGCAAAGGAAGCTGTATGGATCTAAACGTTTGTTGTGGAGCTTGGAGTAGTCTCATCTATAGAGATCCTATTCCATTATTATGTGAAAACAATGGTGCGATAGCTCAAACCAATGAACCGCGCTCATGAGAAATCTAATCATGTGGAACGAAAGTATCACATAATTAGAGAAATTTTGGCTAGAGGTGACATATAGTTTATAAAGTACGAACTGAAGAAAATGTAGCGGACCCACTAACTAAAGCCTTAACTCCCAAGGTGTTTGAGAAACACGTGGAGTCCATGGGTATTAGATACTATCGTGAATGGCACTAGATCAAGTGGGAGTGTTGGAAATGGTGATCGAGCACCATTCACTTTTGTATGAATATTTGATATTTATGCAATATAATATTTATTTTATCATGGTTATTTATTTATTTATATGGTAAAACTCTTACTTTTATTTATATATTGTAAATCTAAGAGTTATATTACTGTAAGAGTTAGAGATTTCGAGTGACATTAGGAACCTTATATGATTTTAGTAAAGACCCGAGAGTTACAACATATGGTGATATAGTTGCAAGAATTGCAAATGGTGTTGAGAAATATCTCGCATTCTCTCAAATTTAAATTATTCATGATCTAGATATATTGACATGGGTCGGTCATTATATTGATAAGACTAGTGCATTGTGTATATATGTAATGGACATATGGTTTGTCTCAACAGATTGTGAGCTTAGCGGAAGTTCGTATAGAAATGCAGATATTCATTAGTTGAATGAGTATTAAACAAACTAATAAATGATGACTAATAGATATTCCATAAAACTATCAATAATTGTCTTTTCGAGTTGAGTAGTTATTTTGGTCATTTGACTTGAGACACCACGGTGGTCTTGTGAGTGATCCTCTATGTCTGATACCATTCATGTCAGAGACCTTTCATGGTCTGGCCTCTGGATGACTGTTAGGTATAAACCGATACTCACAAAGATCGGTATGTGTTAAGATGAGGATTCGTCAGTCCATATGGTTGGATTATGTTCCCAGAAATTTTTAAGAGTATATTTCGGAAATCTTTTAGCCAAAAGTACGTCGAAGAAATTGTTTCTTTGACATTATAAATAATATTGAAAATTGTTTTGCATATAGTTTTTATTAATGGAATATAAGGATGAATAGTTTCATATATTTAGTATATAAGGTTTTGATAGTATAATTATAACCTTACTCAATTGAAAATGGTAATGACGAAGGTATTATACTTTAACGTTTTAAACCTCGACTTGTATGGTTCGACGTGTCGTGTTGTTTTTAGTTATGATTTGTAGGTGGGTAGACCATCATGAATATATGTACGAATATATGAGATATATATGTATATATATAAGTAACAACCGAACGTGGGCCTAGAGAGTTCCATTATATTAAGTTTACTCGTTGGGCACTAGGGAGACTTTTCGTCAAATGTTGACAAAGTATTTTTGGGTTTTAAGGATTAAATTATTTGATCCGATAATTAATGAGATGAATTGAATTAATTAATTTTATATCAAGAGTTGATATAAGTTTATTGTATAATAAATGTAAATTTGATTTACATTAAATTAGTAATTAATTAGTAAATTAATTTAATTGTTAAATTAATGTACAAAATTAATTACTTGCTTTGTTCAAATAAAGCTTTTAATTAATTAAATTAATTAAGTTAAAGCAATTGAATATTTTTGGTTAAAGTAACTAAATCATTTGATTGTGACTAAGTTGACTAAGTTGGTGATATTTATTTTAACTTTGGTTAAGTTAACTTTGGTTAAGTTAAGTTGACTAAGTTAATTTTATTTTAACCATGGTTTAAGTTGACTAAATCATGAAAACACAGCCCCTAAAACCGTGAAAACAATAGCCCTTAAACCAGCAAAAATAGTGACCAAAACCATAAAAACAGTGTGCCAAAAACAGCAAGAAAAATGGTGAAAACAACCAACCAAAATAGTGAAAACAACCAGCCAAAATAGTAAGAAAAACAATAAAAACTGCAGTACAAAATCACCAAAAACAGCAAACAGAAATAGCAAACATCAAACAACAAACACTAACTAAAAACAGCAAAACAACGAGTGAAACAGCGAACCAGAAACATCAAACAGTGAACCAGCTTCAATCCTTCCGGCGACGGCCTAACGCACTTCCAAGAAGTAACTTAAAAGGTAAGACATGAGGGCACCTTATTTATTTTTATAGTTCCGGTCACGTCATGCTTGGCTGGACATGAAATACGTCCAGCCGGGTATGCGAAGTCCTACATCAAAGACGACCAAATTTCTGGTCACATTATTTTTTCTTCTTCGACATTTTATTATTTAAATTTTTTTTCTATTTAAGGTTATTTATCTTTTTTATTTTATTTTCACTTTCATCGTTATTTTATTATTCCGCATTTAGTTTTGCTATTTAGCTTTTTATCTATTTACTTTTTATTGTTATTTGATTATTCCACCATTTTCTATGACCATTTACACCGGATTGATAGTTATGTGTGTTATTATCCCTTGCGGTATATCGGATGGAAACCCGTACATAAATTTCTTAGCCGAATTCGAATGGACGGTAGTGCGGTTTGTACTTGGGATACAACTCCACGTACAACTCGGGAAATACTCATATATGCATGATTAACCCCCTTATTGTTTACATTTATTTATTAACGCTTAATTTTCTTTTAGTTATTATGATTCTTGTTATCGTACCTTGTATTTTTTAATTGAATTTTCTTTTATTTATATTAATATTTATGGGTGTGCAAATTTGTGTGTTTATTTGAATTATCTTACATGAACCGCATAAGACTTGTCCATTATACTGGCATAAGTAAGGGAACATTCTGAACCCAACGGTTTGAGGTCTTCCCTTGCGATGGGTGAGTGCGGCCTGAAATCTTTTCATAGTTCACATTGGGTGGTGACTCATTTATTCCCGCGGGCTACTCCGTACTCTCTACGGGCTATGATCCCAACAGTGTCATGGTCGCCGAACATCATAGGCATAGCGGTAAACCCCACTTCGCTCCTACAAATGGTGACTCCACTAGGGATAGAGAATCGGCCCCGAAACAATGCCTTGTAATGTCCGTGGCTTTGACTTTGGTTACCCAAGTCTCATATATTTTGCATACCCTTATTACCCCGATGGCGTCATGTATCATGAAGTCGCTTTAACTCAAGGCAGTGGATCGTTATGTGATGACCATCACTCGTTGGCACATACCCTAGGGCATAAAAAAGGCGTGCTCACTTGGTCGCTCGAACCCTTGAGTGGGGAGACCTAGTCGTGAGTAACCCTTCACCGGCGGGAGCCTTTATCCATACCCTTACAAGCCCACATATGAACCATAATTATATGTCCTATAAAAGCTACCAATATGCTTGTGTTTGGGACCATTATCATTTGGATCCATTTGGAACTCTCGTCATAGGATACGAACTTGTTGGGCAATTTAAACGGGGACGAGTTTATATCTTATGACGATTGGGCCAAAATTTTTCAAAATAATGATGGGCCACCGTGTGTTTGGGCCCCCTATCATTTGAAGTTGTTTAGCCACCTTATCGCAAAAGTGTAAACCTGTTGGGCATTTTCAACTGGGACGTGTTTGCACCTCGCGATAATCTGATTGAACGCTTTAAAATGATAATGGGCCAACTTGTATGAAAACCTTGATGGGCTTAAAAGGTCCAAACATGATCTGAATATGCCAAATGTATGAGTCTAATATCCGCACTGGCTTTCATCCAGGAATGGTATGCATTGTTATGGCATATTTGTATACTTTTGGATATCTCCAAGTCCATCCCCACAACTGTGATTACTGAGGGCCCAATTTGTTGTTTCTAGACAACGGTACATTCCCAATAATAGGCTTAGTCAATATTGTAAATGGGCGGTATTTTTCTTTAACCGATGGAAAGGGACGGAGGTAGCCAAGGTTCACCCTTGTAGCATAGGAGAGAACAGTTTTGTGTACCCCACATTGGTGCATAAAATAAGCCATACCTAGGACGGAAATGGACTTACCCCGAGTGTGGGAGGAATAAGGTCAGAAGGATATATGCTGTTTTGATAACCACATGCATCGCATGCATACACGCATCATGCTAACCCCTTGTCTTAACAGCCATCATAGATATCTGTTGGGTTAGAGAAAAATGAAGACTTGTCAAGAAGAAGTTAACAAGCATGAATGCGTCAGACAGTGAAAGTTCCCGCATGGATCAAGTGGAGTCCAATATCACCAAAATTACCAAGCAACTACAGGTTTTGACCAATGCTATGGCCAATCTGACAGTACCCCGCACAGTGGGAAAAGAAAACAACGAGGATGGAAGAGGTGAGGTACCCTCGAATAGGGTGAGTGAAGAAATCTATATATTTGATGATGACATGGCTGAGTATGCTACGGGAAGAATAGCCGGGTCTCAGACAGAGTTACATAAACTCCGAGAACAAGTAGAGTCAGTTACCCGTAAGATGAAGGGAAAACATGAGGATCCGTAAGATTATGATGCAATGACTTTCGAAGAACAGCTGCCTCCTCAGTTCAAGATGTCTGACATGGCCAAGTTCAATAGGAATGGAGATACTCGGGTCCATCTCTGACAATATGTTTCAGTGATGAGTTTAGTGGTTTTGTCAAATCACCAGGTATAGAAGATGTTTGGGATGTCACTAGAAGGGGCACCCGTAGTATGGTATCATGGCCTGGAGAAAAAGGTCATGGATGACTGGAGGGTATTAGCAGAGGCCTTTCTGAACTAATATGTCACAGACCTGAAGATAGACTTGTCGGTCCGAGACCTAGAGAGCACCAAGCAGAAGCCATATGAGACTTTCAAAGATTATGTGGATCGCTGGAGAAGCCAGCTCTTTAAGATGCAAACACGGCCCTCAGAGAATGACCAGATTAAGATGATCATTAAAGGTACCAAGCCCTCCATTTTTAACAAGCTGAGGAGGATGACCTCTGTAGGCACTGCATTTTTGTATATAATTCCCAATGATGAGTCTCGTACGGAGGCACTACTCTTTAGGTTGCGGAAGTCAAGGGAAACAAATGTCGGAAGGGGAAATTCAGAATAAGTATGTCAACGGATTCAATTCACATGTTCACTGCTTTCGCGTTCATGCTGCGTTCGTGAGCATGTTTTAACGTCAAGCAGATTGCGGGCGTTTGTGTAGCGTTCGAACGGTGTCGGTACTTCTGGTTTTGCTGCTAGCCTCACGCCCAAGCCCAATTATCCCACCAAAACCCATCCAAAAAAATAATATTTAAAATACATGTCACAAATTAAACTAAATTAATTAGATCAAATCCCTTCATAATCTAATCAAATCCCTTCCCTAATCAAACACCAATTAAGATATTCACTACTTAAATTAAACACATCTTTTCCTTTCATAAACCAATCAAAACACTTCACTTTTTTTGAGGATTCCCTTCCTTACCTAGAAACCATAGCAAACCATTATAAAAGAAGCCTAAACCAACCTTATAACCCCTAGCTCATTGTCACAAAAACACAAAAGAAAATAACCTAGCATGCACACCCAAGGCAAAAAAGCAAGAAGTAAATAATTCTATCTTCTCCTCCTCCCTACCATCACCGAAAAACTCTCCCAAAATAGCAAAGGAACATCACCAAAACACCCCCATAAACAGTAAACATCACCACCGCAAAACACCCTGAAAAAACAACCTCAATTCACGTACCAACAGCCTTAAACAGAAGCCCCAATTCACTCCAAAAACAACACCAAAACTGCAGCCCAAGCAGTGAAAACCGCAACCCCTAATACCCTCAAAAAATGCAAAAACAGTCCCTTAATACAGTGAAAATAGTGACCAAAAATACAGTGAAAACAGCAGTAAAATAGAGTAAAAATAGCAGCCCAAATAGTGGAACAGCGAAAGGAAACGTTGAACCAGTGAACCGGAGGAATTGAGGAGCATCAACCCTTCCGAAAAACCACATACCGCACTTCCGATAGACGACTAAAGAGGTTAGACCTGAGGGCACCTTCATTATTTATTATCCTTTATTTTCATTTATTTTAGTACTTTATTTCATATTAGTATTGTGGATTGGTGCATGATGTGATTTCCAGAAGAACGGAATATTTGTGTTCTCTCTTATGGTATATCGGATGGAAACCCGGACATAAATTCCGTAGCCGAATCCGAATGGACGGTATTGCGATTTTCACTCGAGATACAATGCCACATACCACTTGAGAGATTCACATGCTTCGTTTCATCCAACCTTGCATTTTAAGCATGATTTAGTCGTTAGTGTGTTATTTATTATTAAGCATGATTTAGTCGTTAGTATGTTATTACTTTCTGCATGTTACTTATTTATGCATGGTAATGTAATGTGCATGGGCTAGCTATGGTGGATTAAAGGTCCTCCGTTTTGAGGGCTTAAAAGCCAAAGGGCTACCTTTGCCAAGATGCTTTGCAGCGTCGGACGAAGTATGTTTGATTGAATGTGAGATATGTTTAATCGGATATACGGAGTTCCACATCATTGTCTCATTCATTTGTATGCATTGTAATATAATACGCATGGGCTAACTAGGGTGGATTAAATGTCCTCTATTCGAGGGAAATGCCTGAAGGCTACCTTTACCACGATGTTTTGTCGCGCCTTTTATTATGTCATGTACCTTTTGCATATCATTGCTTTATTTACACATGCATTACATTCTAGTGCGCATGGGATAACTAGGGTGGATTAAAGGTCCTCTATTCGAGGGAACATGCTTAAAGGCTACCTTTACCACGATGTTTTGCCGCGCCGGACGAGGTACACTCGATTGAACGTGAAATGTGTTCAATCGGGCACACGAGGTCCAATATTGTGTATTTGTTTATCTATACATGTGTTTGTGTCATTTCAGATGCCATTTTGGCAATCTCGTTTGAACGCATTTCCAAACGCTACACGAACGTATGCATCATGTCTCATTCCGTTCGTGTGGTGTTGCGTTTACGAACGCCACACGAACGTATGCATTCTGTCTTATTTCCGTTCGAACGCGTCTCAGAACGCTACTCGAATGTGCATGCATTTTATTATATCATGCATCAGGTCTCATCCCGTTCGAATGCGTTATCAAACACTATACGAACGCAGACATTCTGTTTATCGTTCGAACGCGTTATCAAATGCTACTCGAATGCTTGCATTCTGTTTACCATTCGAATGCGTTTACGAATGCTACACGAACGCGCACACACTGGACAAATTCCTTCATCATGTTTCATGCATGTTTGTTCCCTTAGTCATTCTCTTCCCCGTCATATGCTTAGTTAGCTCTCTTTAATATTATGCCTTTACCGTTATTGTTTATTTATATTTTCCGCATTTATTTGATATGCTCATGAGATTGTGTGCTCGCTTTTATTATTAATGCCTTTGTAGTTGTTATTAGTTACATTATTGAACTTTATTGCTTAATACGTTCATGAATTATGTATTTTACCTTTATTTCTTTCATTTACGATTATGGGTGTGCAAACTTGCATATTGCTTAAATTATTTGGTACGTGTTACATGACATTTGGTTGTACTATTGCAAAAATCCTTTCATTACAAGTTGCATAAGTAAGGGAACATTCCGAACCCAATGGTTTGAGGTCTTCCCTTGCGTGGGGTGAGTGCGGCCTTAAATCATTTTCCCGGTTCATACAGGGTTGCGACTCCATGTTATTTCTCCGATTTAGTTTCCCCGCGGGATATTTTGTACTCCCAACCAAGCCGCGAGCCTGGGACAGCGTCGCCGATTTCGGTGTCCTACAACCTCCATGATTAGTGACTTTCGACAGTTGAGAGAAACTGTCATGGATATCGAGGAAGAAGAAGCCGAGAACATAAAGTTCTACAGCCAGAATAGAAAGACCATTGGAGGGCCTTCAGAACCCAAGCCCGGTCCTAATGAGGTCGCCGCCATCGGAAATAGTCGATTCTCCAATTTTGGTAGACCTTTGTCAAAGTTGTTTGAAAAACTGCAGAGGCAAGGACTCCTAAAACCTTTAGAACCTAGACCAATTCCAAACCCTGTGCCACATTACTTTGAGCTAAACCTATACTGTCACTACCATCAGTAGAAAGGCCACGAAACTGACAACTGCACCCACCTCAGGCATGAGATCCAAAACCTCATTGACACCGATAAGATACCCGACCCGGAAAAAGAACAACCCAACACACACAGAAACCTTCTATCCAACTACCACTCTTTTCCACCACCTGTTGGAATGTATGCCCTAGAGCAACATGTGATGTAAACAGTTTTTTATATTTTGAAATAAAACCGTTTATCAAATTGTTTGTTTAAATTTCTCATATTACAAATCATCTTGAATACCCTAGATTACTTATATGCCTTTAGACTTAGTGTATTAGTGTCATACACAAGAGGATTTAAGTCTGAAGTTAGAAATCTTAAATAGTACATAGAGAGAAAACAAAGCGGGTATTTTGTTTGTGGTTTATCTATAGCTGCGGTCCATTTTATATTTGTATTGCAATCTTGATCCGGATCGTCCATGTAGAGACATGAGAATAGAGGCAACTTGTATGATGCGATCATATAGGACTGGACCCAGATGGAAATGACATTCTTATAATATCCGTTAAACTAAGAAAGTCATTTCAATCTGCTAGATGGTCATATATGGATTGATCTTAATTCTGAGTGTACTACGAACTCCTGCATGGCAGGCTGTGTCCTTTGATTTACAAAGGTGAGGTTTGTGTATCAGTCCCGACCAATAGCTACGTAATTTGGGGGCACAGTTTGTTTTGTAGCTGGGAACGTTTTACATAGACATGGAGTTCACTCCTTCTTGCGAGAAGTAGATTAGTATCTTTCTTAAGGGTTGATTCGGTACTTGAACGATTTGAGCGCTCAAGTCTTTCTATTACGAATTGAAAGATTAATATTCATAATAGTTGTGAATAAATCGTTCATTAGAGAATCAATGGTACTTAAGGTAAAAATAGTTAGAGGGGTATAACGGACATTATGACCCGACTCTAATTATGAGATACTCGTGAAGGGTCAATTCGTATGAAATGACAATATCGATGGACAATGACTTGGTTCGGGTTAATATTTCATCTACGGCAACGAGAGTGCAACTTCGGGTTTTTACTGGAATAACCCGGAGTTAATAATTCGGAATATTTAATTAAGAGCTTAATTAATATTTCGAGATTATTGGAGCTCGGAACCGTAGGGCTATTTGGTCCCCGTGCGAGCTCAATTTAGTATAGCGGATTTCGTATAATTGGATAGTCCAATTATATACTCACATATGTATAAATATTATTAATATGATTAATAATATTATATGTCACACTTGATACTATATAATAAAAGGTTACTATATAGTTTTAATAATTATTTGATAATTATTAATTAATTGCATGTTATTAAATTATATTATTTAATTTAATAAATATGATATTTGATTTTTGTTTTTTCCAAAAATAGTTTTTGGAAGGTTTTTAAATGGTTTAAGTAATTGCTCTTTATGAAAGGCAATTACATCTTTTTTATTTTTGTAACATATCCTTTATTATAGTAATAAAGGTGGATGTTACAAAATTGAAAGAGAATTAACCCCTTGGACGATTTTTGACTAATTGGGGAGGGAAAGGATTTGTTTTTTTTGGGAAATAAATAAACCCTAAATATAAAAGAAAATTTGTTTTTCTTTTTGAAGGGACATTCATTCTAACCCTAGCCACCTTTCTTCTTCTCCCATATTCTCTCAAGAGTTGAGAAAGCTTTACAAAAGAAAAGAAGAAAAATAAAATCAAAATATACAAGTGTGTGAATCTCTAAAATGTTTAGGGATTGATTTTGTGAGTCTTGCCCACACAAGCTTCCGTTGGTAACGAGACATAACTCGGAAGGTTAAATGGTAGATCCGAATCATTGATACGGGCTCACGACATCGCTCACGTTGATGAAGATAATAGCAATTAATTTGATGAACTGGTCCTAGGCAGTGCGTGATTGATTGGTAGTGCTTTATTTATTTAATCTTCATTAAAGCAAATTTATTTGTTGATTATAAAATAAAGAGAGCAAAGTGCGCATGTGGTTATACAAATGTTGTGATCAGAGAGTGGCTCATACATGAAATAAATTCAATGCGTGCCATATCGTTTTAATTATTTGAAATTAAGCTAATCATGCGCATGTGATCTTAACATGATCAATGGGTTGCTGTGCGTGAGTTGACCCTTTTATTCATCAAGTTTGGGCGTGATCATTGTGGCGTGCATGTATTTGAGGGAGACGGACAGTCACTGGATATTGATATGGTCTATGTGCGTGACTGGTCATGGCTCCATGATTTGTGTGCAGTCTCGTTGTGTAACGGGTTCAAAACAGTCCGTTTTGGCTATAGGCCAAGTGGGAGATTGTTGGACAATTATGACTCATAGCATCACTATTTGTACAGAACATGGTGTTGTTGTATAAATTAACTATGTAACAAATGATATTGCTCTTTTATCATTTGTAATTGGATCACCGGTATATATATAAATGATAACAGTCCATATGATTAGTACCGGATTAATAAGATATGAGACAATATTAATCCACGTAAGGTTTAATCATTAAATATCCATAGTCGTAGTATTATCGAGACTGGACATCGATAATGCGGAATATGCTAGTATTACACTTGTGCGTGTTATGGAAGCGTAACGTATAGTTCTCATATATTTGGATATTTGATGCTCATACAAGTGTAGTATAAGGTTCTATTTACCAATGGTACGGAAACAGCTTCGCTATAGATAGACCCATCGGAATCACATTGGTAGTATGACTATGTGTCTATGGGAATCCGAATCAGGGTAGGTGTATTTGGTCTTAACCTGAAACTTGCATCTCTAATACTTGCGATGATCAGTATACTTTGGTTTTGGTTGTCCGGGGCTTTAACAGGTTCTGTGTACTCCTCTTTGGGTATACTGAGAATCGTAGTGTATTGGGTGTGATGTCAAGATGGAAGTATCACTTCAGTCATATGGAGATGATGATCACGTAGGATACGAAACTGGTACTCTAATATGCTGCAGCTATCGGGATAATATGAAAAGGTCATGATTATCCGATTATAGAGACTAGTTGCTAGTGATCCGATATGTGTTTTGTATGGGGCAGAAACAATTCCAGTCCCAGGCATAGCATGTGACATCCGATACTGTATCGCAATATGCAATACTTAGTATACTACGCCTGTTATAGATTATATATTCCTTAAAGAATATTTCTGGAGAATTGGGTAGGCACGGGGGTTTGCTAGAAGCCAACCATGTCTTGTAAATCTGTAAAAAAGTGGTACCGGGTACGCACGTGTTCGGATAGTCCGACAACCGGATTTACTGCCAACATATCCAGGGATCGCATGGGTCGCTTCCCGAAGATTCACCGATGACGTTTGACTCGAACAAAATTAATCTGGGATTAATTATGAGAGAGAGAAAATTAATCTAGGATTAATTACAGCGAGAATTTATCTGGGATAAAATTCAATTAATAGAGAGAGAACGATTAATTTGGAATTAATCGATTAAATAATATATTCGATTTATTAAATGAAATTAGATTTCAATGCGGAATTAAAATTGGATTTTAATTCGGCCAAATGAATTAATTTAGAATTAATTTGTAAGCGACTTTAATAGTAATTTTGCTAGGAATAATTATTTAATTAATTTTGATTTAATGAAGTTGCAACGGAAAATTCGTTAATTCTGAATTAACGAACTCGAGCTCGATATGTGTTTTGCTGGCGCACTCGAATTTTGAATTAAAGTGGGGCCCACAACAAGTCACATCACTAGTCAATCTCATCACCTTTTGGTTGATGGAAGTTGTTAGTAGTTGTTTGCTTGTAAAACACAAAAGTATTATTTTTTTTGATTTAGGAATGACTAATACCAACTTTGATTTGGTATATGGAATTATTGATTTTTGAAATCAATTAAAAAAAATACAAGAAAAAATTGAAACACAACTCTCTATTTTTCCCTATGGGCTTGGCCGAATCCTCTCCCATCTTCATCTCTCAATTTCGCATGAACCTAGGGTTTATGCTTCTTGATTTTTGTTTCAAAAATCTTGATAGCTAGCACTTAAAGGAGTCTACAAAGGTGATAGGGAAATTATCCCCTTGAGTTTGGAATTCAAAGATCAAGCTTGGAGTTCAAAATTCATACAGGCTTGGAGCACTTGACAGAGATTGCAAAACATTTCTTATCTTCACATCCACCATTGCCGATCAAAGTGAGTATTTTTCTGCAATCTTACTTTGATTATTCACACCTTTTATGCTTAATAGATCCTTGGCATGTTCTAGGAGAACCTAACACTATTCCCCTCCCCCAAACCTAAATGAGACATTGTCCATAATATCTTAAAAAGTAGAAGAAGAGTTCAGAAACAATACTTGGTTAGCTGAGATTCTACATCTAAATGAAGAATTAAAGGTTAAGATCCAGATTTATCCGACGCTTTTTACCACGATCATTATCGGACCAGATTATCTTGGAAAGGATAGGGTCAATTTGTGGTTCAAAGGCTAAGATTTGATCAATTAAATCTTGAGCAGTTGTAGCAATGAAGAGGAGTTCTTTTACAGGTTTTGACACGAACCCATTTCTCCGGGCATCATCAAGAAACACAGAAAGAAAATCATAAAATCCATCAGCATTAAACAGTCCAATCGGTTTCTGGTGTATGTTCAAGTTCTCCCAAGATAGCATTGTAAAAATTTCCTCCATCGTACCAAAGCCACCTGGCAAAGCAATAAAAGCATCAGCATAGTTAATCATTTATACCAGTCGTTCAGACATACCTGGCACAATAGGTTCCTCTCCGTTTGATGGTCTTATAAGATTCGCCTCCGCCAAGGGTTTTGGGATGATTCCTAGAACTTGACTACCTCCTTCTTATACAGCCTTTGAAACGATCCCCATTAGTCCAAGATTGCCACCGCCATATACTAAGTGCATATTCATTTCAGCTATGACTTGACCCAATTCATGTGCTGTTGCAATGAACTCTGGCTTAGAGCCAACACTAGTACCGAAAAACACACAGATGTTTACAACTCGTCTTCTTGAAGTGGCTTCCATTTTTTACGTTTCTTTCTTAAATCTAGATGCCTTCAAGAGTGCAATGATGAGTTGAATTTATAAGACTTGAAAAAGGGTGAGTAATAATAGCACTAGTTCCTGCGAAATGACAATTATTAGTTAAACAGTAAAATATATCGTGAAAGTCAAAAAGTTTGGATCCTGTCGGAGAAAATAAAAGAAAATAACAAAACAAATCACAATTATTAGATATATACAAAGAGAAAATAATATTTACAATAAATAACGGCTTGAATGACGTCTATGCGTCATGGACAAGCTTCCCATCAAATTTTCTATAAATTGGAAAAATGGTTTTTTAGAGTTAGATTCCCGAGACTAAGTTGTTGTCTTTCTTTTTAAAATTATGTATATAACATGTGAATTGCGTGATGCAAATATCCATTGGAATGCATCTCAAGAGTCTTAAAATATGTCATCCAAAGACTCCTTACTCCAGATATCCCTAATGAATTTAATTTTATCTTCACGGTTATCAGAAACCATTCCTAAACAACGATAACGAGTATTACATGTCATGCATGCACATTTATAGCAAACACCCATTCTTTTAGCTCTTCTCTTTTTAGCATAAGTGCTTCTTCCTAAACCAGGAAAATATGAAACAAAAGAGTCAGAGGACTCACCTGCAAATCAGACCCGTGCTTCAATAATCCAACGAATGTCACTACGTATTCCTTTGATCATCAGAAGTCCCATTCGTTTCAAGCGAGCTTTGTAGACTTTCATCAGAGAGTTTTGAGGGAGAGAAGAAATTGCTTGTGAAGATTTACGAGAACGTCTTCCATCCTGAAATGTGACTTTACCTACACAAATTAAATACACAAAAATAAAACACACCAAATCACAATATATACACAAATTGCATGGGTTGCCTCCATGCTAGCGCTAAGTTTAAAGTCATCAGTTAGACATTACTACCCGAACGTTAGGCTGGATCTGAAAGTGTGACACTTTTTTTTTGTCGCTCAAATGATTCTCCCCAGTAGTGTTTGACATACTTGTTTTTAACCTTGAATATTCTATTAGAATTGGGATCATGTAACTCAACGGCTTTATCTGGTAAAACTTTTGTGATTAAGAATGGACCTGACCACCGTGATTTTGGTTTCCATGGAAAGAGTTTCAATATTGATTTGTTTAACAGTACCCTTTGCGCTGGTTCTAGTTGTTTGCACACTAACTTCTCATCATGTCTCCTTTTGGCCTTTTCTTTGTACAGTTTGGCATTCTCATAAGGCTGTATGTGAAATTCCTCCAATTCATTGAGTTGGTGGAACTCTTTCTCTTCTATTGCTTGTAGTGCAAGAATAGGCTTTTTCAGTGTGCAGTACATTTTATCTTCAGGCTCCACAGATAGTTGACATGCTTTAAGTTTATCAGTAGAACTTTGAATTGCATTGGAGTTTTAGATGGTACTATATATCACATCAAGTCTGAAACATTCCTCATTCCTTTCGTCATCCAGGAAATTCATTGCTTTGAAAACATTGAATGTTACTTCTTGGTCTTGTACCCTCATGGTTAGTTCTCCTTTTTGTACATTAATAATGGTTCGACCTGTAACCAAGAATTGTCTCCCAAGGATGATAGATACATCTTTATCTTCCTTCATATCAAGGATAATGAAATACATCTTTTTCGAATTTGACCAGCACATCTTCAATTACATGTCTTGGAAATGCGAGTGTTCTATCAGCAAGTTGCAAAAAGAATGAGGTGGGCATTGCTTCTCCAATCTGCAGATTCCTGTAAATCAAAAAAAAGCCATCAAATTAACACTTGCACCTAATTCACACAAAGCTTTACCGATGTAATGTTCTCCAATGGTGCATGAGACAGTGAAACTACCAATATCTTTCAACTTCGAGGGAAGTTTCATCTGAATGATGGCGCTGCATTCTTCTGTCAATGCTACAATCTCGTAATCTCCCAATCTCCGCTTTCGTGAAAGAATGTCTTTCATAAATTTGACATAGCTGGGCATTTATTCCAACGCTTCTGTAAATGGAATGTTGATATGTAGCTTTTTGAACACCTCCAAGAATCGAGCAAGTTGCTTGTCCAATTTACTTTTCTGGAGTCGCTGTGGAAAAGGAGGAGGTGGAGTGAATTTTTCTTGATCTTTTTCCTTTGCTTTTTTTTCCTCCATCTGTGGAACTGCATCTTTTGGAACTGCTTCAATGGATGCCTTGATTCCAACATCTTTGTTGATTTCAGTACTGCTTTTCAAAGTAATGGCTTGACATTACTCCTTCCTTCGGTTCCTTGGATTTGATTCTGTGTTGCTAGGAAGGTTACCTGTCGGTCTGTAACTCTGAGCATTGGCTAGTTGTCTAATTTGATTTTCCAGTGCTTTTATAGAAGCTGATTGGCTTTGAAATGTACCATCATATTTTTTTTAACTAAGCTAGCACTTCCGCTATTCCTGGTTCTTTTTCATGCTCATGGCCTTTGTTTTGCTATTGGAATCCGGGTGGTGGATAGTTATTTTGCCCTGAATTGTTGCTCCATGCAAGATTGGGATGATTCCTCAACCCTGGGTTGTAGGTGTTGGAATATTGATTGTTTCCATGTCTTTTGAAATTGTTGACATAATCCATCGTCTCTTCATGCTGGTTTTTCTCTGGTGCTCCTCCATATGGTCTTGTTGGTTTGTCTCTCAGCATTGCCTTGCATGCTAAAAGTTTCCATTAATTCGCATATCTGATCCAGCTTGGCATTTACTGCTGTGTTGGCTCTAACTTCATAAATTCCTGCAATTCTTTAGATCATGCTCCTTTCTGTTGGCCATAAGGAATTGTTGTTGGCCATTTCTTCAATTAAATCCCAAGCCTGATCTCATTTCGCCATTAAAGCTCCCCCAGCCGCAACATCCATTGTGGTTCTCATTATTCCAGAAAGTCTATTATAGAAGGTTTGGACTTGTAGCCATTTTGCAATCTCAAGGTGAAGATATTTCTGGAGTAAATCATTGTACCTTTCCCAAGATTCACAGAGGAATTCTTAGTCATGTTGCGCAAATGTTGTGATATCATTCCTCAACTTTGCAGTTCTGGCTGGTGGAAATTACTTTGCAAGGAATTTGGTGGCTATAGTGTTCCAAGTTGTGATGGAACCTGCTGGTAATGAATGTAGACAAGCCTTAGCTTTGTCTTTCAAGGATTATGGGAAAACACGCAGTCTCATTGCTTCTTCAGCCGCTCGATTGTAATTGAAAGTGCCGCAAACTTCCAGAAAGTTACTGATATTGGCATTAGTGACTGAGAACCTGAAACACAAGAAAACAGAAATAATAAGTAAAAGAAAATTAGATACAAGCAAGGGTATATAACCCCAAAACTAATAGAAAAAGATAAATAAGTCCCCAATGACGGTGCCAAAAACATGACCGGTGCGTAATCACACGCGTATAACGCAAGCGCACGTATCGTTCAAGTAGTATAAAAAGTATCGATCCCATGAGGACTTAATACCTAAGCTATTAATTTATGAAGCCAAATTTTTATGAGTATCTAATGGAATGATTGTTTGATTGCATGATGAGTTTAAACTACAAACAAGTAAATAAAATTATGCGAAAGTAAATTGATGAAAATTCAAGATTATTAAACTATCTAGGGTTGTGAATCTTTCCAATAACTTTTAAAGATGATGTGGTTATTTCATGTTTGTGTAATATATTGGTTTACTAACCTGGAACATGAAATTATACAAAAGCCTATGTCGATGGTCATATGCAAATACCCAGTATAACCCAATTAATCATATGTCTATGTCAACCAAGTTACCTAAATTTATTAAGAATAAGTTCCAATTGTGGTTACCCACAACTAACATGTATATGTCTATCCTGTAAGGAAATCTATTAAAGGGTTATCTATCCTTAAGGAGGATCGTGGGCTATTAAGTCTAAGGCTGAAACCTAAAATTTCTTTGTCAAGTTTATTTTAAGTTTACCAAATCAAACTTATTAATGGCCAGTTAACAAGAAGCATTAATCTTAAGACATAATAAATAAACCTTTATATTACCCAAACAATAAAATAACCCATTATAAACCAGTGATATTGGAATTCATCACAACCCCAGATAATAGACTTAGTTACGACACATGTCTAAGGCTAATAAAAGCTTAAATTAAATAAAAGACATAAAGTAAATGCTGGAAATTAAATAAAGTAAATGCTGGAAATTTAAAAATGTAAAAGTACAATAAAAGAAAATGCTGGGGTTAAAGGATCCACTTTTCTTTCTACTATTTTAGATATCTCCTTTATTAAAATATAATGAAACACTTTAATGTTCTAGAATATAAAGGTAAACCCACAGTGGGTTAAACACTAATATGGAGATAATGTTTCTAGTCAAACTAGTTACATTATAACAGTTTCCAAATTTAGGTACACACCCGTGTTGGACAAAATGACCAATAGCGTCACTATTTGCACAAATCATTGTGTTGTTGTAGCAAATTAACTATGTGACAAAGAAATTGCACTCTCATCATTTGTGATTAGATCACCATAGATATATAAATGAAGAGAGGTCTCTATGATTAGTTCCTGGACTGAGAATGATATGAGACAGTATCAGTCCCCGAAGGATTAATCATTAAATATCCATAGCCGGAGTATTATCGAGACTGGACATCGATAATGCGGAATAGGCTAGTGTTGCACTTGTGCGCGTTGTGAGGGCACAACGACATAGTTCTCATATATATAAGTATTGGATACTTATGCAAGTGCGATAGGAGGTCGTGTTTCACCGATAGTACGGGAAACAGCTTCGCTCTGGATAGACCCTTCGGAATCCCATTGGTATTATGACTATGTGTCTATGGGAGGCCGAAATCAAGGTAGGTGTGTATAGTCTTAACCTGAGACTTACATCGATAATACTTACGATAATCGATAGACTTTGGTCTTGGTGGTACAGGCTTAACCGTTCTCTGCGTACACCACTTCTGGGTTTATCAGAGAGTCGTAGTGTATTGGGTGTGATGTCAAGACGGAAGTATCACTTCAGTCATATGGAGATGATGTCATGCAGGATACAGTACTAGTGCTCTTGAGTGTTGCGCAACCAATTGGGATATTGTGACCAGGTCATGAATATCCGATTATAGAGACTATGTTACTAGACATCTGATATATGCTTCGGACGTGGTAGACACTTATCCAGCCCCAGCCCTAGCACGTGACTATCCGATAATGGGTCGATACACACAATACAATCGTATACTACGCTTGATACATATCTTAATATTCTTAAATGGATATGTCTGGAGAATTGGGTAGACTTGGTGTTTTGCTAGAAGTCGACCTTGTCTCGTAAATCGGTAAAGTAATACTTGGTACGTACGTGATTCGGATACTCCGACGACCGTATTTACTGCCAACTTATCCGGGGATCTCATGGGTCGCTTCCCGATAATCCATCGATGACACACAACTCGCACTCTTGAATAATCTGGGATTATATAGAAGACAGAGAAAATTAATCTAGGATTAATAACGGAGATATTTTATCTAGGATAAAATATCATCTAGAGAGAGATAATGATTAATTCGGAATTAATCGATAAATTAATATATTCGATATATTAAATGAAATTAGATTTCGACGCGGAATTAAAATTAGATTTTAATTCGGGCGAACGAATTAATTTAGAATTAATTCGTTAGCGACGTGAATAGTGAATTCGCTAGGCGTAATCATTTAATTACGACTGACGGAAAAATTGTTAATTTGGAATTAACGAACCCGAGCCCGAGTGTGATTGCGAGCGCATTCGTATTTCGAATTCGAGTGCGGCGACGCAAGTCATATCAAGCGTCAAATCATTCGTCACATCAAGCGTCAAATCAAATGTCACTTTGAGTGATGTGATTGATTGATGTGATTGATTGATTGAAAGACATGTCACTTTATTAAAGTTGATATGACTTAAAGTTGATGTGAATAGTGGATGCAGTGGTTGGAAAGCATCTTTTGTTTTGGCTCCAACATTTTGCTTGATTTTGAATTAAGCAAAGGTAAATCATTTTATATTTTGGAAAATATAAAAGGTAAATTGATTTTACACTTTTGCATCTAACAATTACACAACTTCTTCTCTCTCAAATTTCTCTCTTATCTCACGCCCAAAACAGAAAAATGGACTGGTTTGGAACCAATTTGGCGTGAACAAAGGGAAGCAAGAGTGGGGTTTTCATGGTGATAACCGCAAGTGCTAGCACACTACGAGTCTTGCGAAGGTGGTAGGGAGGTTCGCCCATGAGCCGGGATCCGTCGACGAGGCTTGGAGCTCCGTTTTCTCAGCTCAAGACTGAAAATTGAGGCAGTGGACTGCGCAGTTTGGCGCCCTTGGCAGTGAGTCTTTTGGCTTCATTCGTCTCAAATCGACTCAACCGATCGATTGAGTATTCCGCTACCTCCGTTGATGTATTCACGCAATGTTTTCATGTCTTGTTTGATCTTGGGACCTAGATTAATACCAACAATGACATCAAGAGCCTTAGGTTCAAGCATGAAAAATGTAGGGCTTAAAATTGGGTATTTTGGATTTGAGCATGATTTTATGAAATTGGATGATTGAGCATGTTTAAATGTTGTTGTATTGAAGTTGGATTGGATCAATTTCAAGAAAATTAATTTGGAATAATTTTCCCTAATTTATTCATGTTGGCCGAATGTGTTGGTGATTTTGAATCCTTGGAATTTTTTGGTTTTGATTCATTGGATGAGTTAGAATCATGTAGGATGATGTTAATTTGAAACTAATTGGATTGGATTTTGAATTGAACATTAATCCCCAATTTACTTCACATGGCCGAATTCAATATGCCCTTGAATGTCTTGGTATTTTTGATTTTATGACATTGGATGTGTATGAAATCATTTAGGATGGTGATTTAATGTCGATTGTGGGTTCGATTGGATTGAAACCAAATCGGACACAAAATCCTTCGTTGGCCGAGAGCATTAAGCATGTAATGGGTTTGATTTTTCAATTTGTGTGTTGGACATATGATAATGAATTGAGTATGATTAATTGGACTAATTTGATGTTTTGGAAATGTTGATTTAGGTGATTAATCATATTATACACTTTAGGTAATTAAATTGCTAAATTGGATTTATGTAATTTAATTATTTGAGGCCTTAAAATTGGATTTGGGCTATTAAAGTTGTTATTGGGCTTTGTTGTACAAATGGATTGGATCCAATTGGGCCCAAAACCTTAACCATAAAGCCCAAATGTGACTTAATGAACCTTTAAAGTTCAATTGGGCCTAATGGGCCAAGATTGATTTATGGGCTTATGGGGTAAATCCCGGATTGGACTTTGGTTATCGGTTTGACCCGAGTTGACCAAAAGTCCACGCCTTAAGAAATCAATTAAAAGCCCATTGGACTTTAATTGAATTGACGTTGGACGTTAATCGGTCTTTGAGACGCGTTACGATTAAATTTGGAATTTAAATCGTAAAAGGTTTATTAAATAAAGTGTAATATTTAATTTGGAATTGAATAGTGAATTAGTATTAAATACATGTTAAATTTGATTTAATGATGTAGTTTAATTTAATTCATGAATTCGTACTTTAAGTACTTATTCGCAAAAACGAGTTTGACTCGAACAAAATCAAATCGTTGTTTGAACATTGGATGATCACTTAATTATCAGATTAATTAATTTGATTAGATTGATTGATAGCATGCTTATGTGTGTGAATACGTGGTTGTGTTGTATGAATAATGTATATTGGATGGATATTAGTCGGGTGGGGCAATTTTAGAATTGTTGTAATAAATTCGATTTATTAAATTGGACCTGCGTGTCCAGCCTTATCACCTTCATTCTCTTTGTATTCTCTTCTCACCTATTCCCCTCCATGTAAATGAGGTTTCTTGAAGTGTAGTGTAGCGGTAGAAGTAATACAAGTGCTAGCTTGAGTGAGAAACGGAGAGATTTGATCTAGGATCAATGTGTAAAGTATCCATCCGCATATCATTATTATTTATTTCATACTCGCTTTATTATGTGTTTAGAATGCATGTTTAAGGGTGTATGATGATGAGACCTTAACAAAGATAATTAATTGGTAGCCAATTTGCACGCGAAAAACCCCTCGTTAAATATCAAGCGTTTATTTTCTTTCCATTGAGTGATTCTTACTCAAGATCCGAGATTGGCAGGGGTTGTTGGCCAAAGTCAAGCCCTTGTCCGTCGAAGATGTGTTTTAATCACGAGGCTTTGTTCCATATCGGTGTCGTGTCCAAGTTGTGGTTTGTTGGCCAAAGTCAAGACCACTTCTTGTCCATTGACATTGATTACGAAGCTTCCATGTCAATGGGTCCGCGCTTGACTGGGATCACTAGGTTTGTTGTGCCAAAGCCAAGGCCTAGTTGATTCAGAGGAAAAAGGTTAGGGTATACATTCGATGTATAGGCATATATTAGATATATGTTTGGGACTTGGATGTCCACCTACTGGATCTAGGAGTTGGATGAGATCCAATTGATCTTCGAGATCTACCTAGTTAATTATCATACAATTTGTTGGCCAAAGTCAAGATTGTGTGATATTTAACGGGATCCTAGCCCACTAGGAAACACGGTTTCCCGAGTACTCGACAGAGGGTTAGAGGCTCGACAAAAATAGTGGGAGGCAAGTATTGAATTTGCAACATTCGTTCGAATACTCGCTAAACGCGCTCATCTATATTTTACTCGTCATATTAATCAAAAGTATTAGTTGGACTAATATTTTATGTTGTTTTAAAAATATATATATAGTTGGACTATATACAAACTCATTCGATATATAGTTGATTTTATAATTGGATTATAGTAATCAATATAATTGAATTAAAATTATAGTTTGATTAAATATTGGATTATTGTAATCATTATAATGAATAGTACCTTATTAAATTGATTAAATAGTTGGACTATTGAAATCAAGAAAGAATTGAAAAGTTGAATATTTAAAATATATAATCCTTGGATTAAATGTTTTAAATGATTTAATTTTATTGGGAATTCATAATAGGTTACTTTATTGGATAAAATAACTTGTTATTCTAGGCCATAATTAAGCAAATAAGTAGAGCATAAAATCTTTGGAAGATTTATGTGATGATGACTTTAGTGCTTAATTAATATACTTATCATAAATCTATCTTTAGATTTAAAAGTATTAAATTGCAATTATAATTCTTAGAGAATTGATTTGACTATTCTAGAGGTGAAAAGTCAAAGTTTGCAATTGGGCGTGTTGCACAAGGTGCACATCGTTTCGATATTCAAAACCCAAGGCTTGGCCAAAGGTTTGTGAAATATTGAAAAGATAATTGACATATCCCAAAGTGACTACCATTTGGATATGGAAGACACGAAGGAATTAAAGAAAGGGCGAGGCTCTAACTTTAAAATATTTGTCAAAGTTATGTTCACTACTAGTATTGAAATTGGATTTTAAATACTTAGTGTGGTACATAAAAGATATGTATTGATGTTCAGAATCACTATGAGCTGGATACTGACTTCAAGCCGAGATTTCTCTGCGAATCGGAAACGGGACGACGAAGTCGCTGTTTCGACCGTAGATACCTAAGTTTAGGAACTACCCTTTGGGTATGTACTTAAATTAGGAACTGTTATAATGTAACTAGTTTGACTAGAGACATTATCTCTATATCAGTGTTTAATTCGTTGCGGATAAAACCTTTATATTCTAGAACACTAAGTGTTTCATTATATAAATGATACTGAGATAAATACATTAGATGTAAATAACAGAATTTATATTTTGAATATAAATAAAATCTCAAACATATAAAATGACAAATAAATAGCTCAAATTGATTTGATCAATAGAGACTTATTTGTGGCATTGTTGTCTAGGACACAATTAAACGAGACTCGTATATCCACACTTTTAAAGAGTGGGTACTAGGACTGATTTGACTATTCAAATAAGGTCTGCGGATCTAGTTTATATGGTAAAGTACCTAAAATACTATTTACTTAGTAATAGTAAAAGGGCCACCGATCTGTTAGCCCTATTCATGGGAAGTTAGTGGGCCCATATCTAGCTAGACTAGATGTGAACATGAATATTTCGTGACCTTGACGGATGTAGCATCACGTTATGGTTATGTGTTTCTTTTGAAGAACACAATCGAAAACTTTAGAGTTTCGACACGAAATAGAAAACAGATCAGCTATAGTATTATTCCGCCACGGTAAGACCGTAATGGAAAATACTTAAGCAGTAAGTTTCATACGTACATGAAAAGTATGGTATTCTTTCAGATGAGGACTCCTCCCGAGACACGTCAGTTAGACGGTGTGTCCGAACCAAAAACTAAATTTTGTTGGACATGATAAGGTTTATCACGAGTCGCTCTGAGCTACTGTTTCCTTCAATAGGATATGTATTAACAGTGCAAAACTTATTTAGAATAAGGTTCCATATAAATCTGTTTGACAGATGTCATATAGGATATGAACAGGGAAGAAACGAGGTTTCTTATTCCTGATAATTTGGGTATGCCAGGCATAACGTTTGGATGATACCAAACTAAATACCCAAATTGGATAAGTGCCAATATAGGTTATCCTAAGGGAAACCTTAAGTATAGTACTTGTAAATCTCACATGAGAACAATGTGATTGTTGCTCACCATGCGGTTTTTCCTGAGAGGAATACCGATATGCAGTGGTCCGTGGGAGGATAGTGATACTCGATGAAAATCGGAGTAATACTGTTCAAGGCACGAAGTCCTTAATGGAACACAAATAGTTCATCTATGATGAATCTATACCATTAATCTTCAAATACACAAGAAATTCGTAGATCGGATAGAGTCAGAAAACAACCTAGGGTATGGGTTTCTGATCTAACCTCATAAAGATGTCAATCTTATGAAGGTATACCACCAACTACATTTGAGGAAGTGATACGAGGTATCGACTCCTATTATGGTAAATGCCATGAGTCTGAAATGGATTCCATGTATAACAACTATTTTGGATACTAGTTGTTGTACCACAAGGCATTGTGACTATTGGTACTTAAATGTCTTCAAGGAAGACATACATGGAAGGCAACATACCAACGTACAAAGCTGGGCTTTTGACGAAAGGTATCGTTATCAACATTGTGTTAATAACGGTTCAACCTTTTACCTGTTGCCATGGTAAATCCATTTTGAAGATGCTTGTTGATAACTGCGTATTTCATTATGAAATATGTCAGTTGCAGATCAAAATCGCTTTCCTGAAAAGGAAACCTTTTGGAGGATTGCTTACAACATCCTGATGATTTTGTATAACCGACAAACAAGGTTTGCGGGTTATTCGATCCATGTTTGGATTGAAGCAATCATAAGGTTCTTGGAACTGTCGTTTTGAAATAATCATAATGATTTATGATTTGACTCAAAACGAAATAATTCTTGTGTATAGATAGGAGGGGAGTGGGAGAGCGCACTGACAGTTAAATTCCCATATAGCAATTGATGAAAGCTTGGCTTTCATAGATATTCTTTCAATAGAAATTCCCCGTAGAATTCTAGGGAGTAACAACCTTTATTCAAGGAATAAAGATCTACTGGGATAGATTTGGAGTTGTTAACACTCTCTGGAAATTATACATTTAAAATGTACTTGTATTGGTATCTCATACACTTTGAGCATATGGAGTCACAATTGGGTCAATCCAAGTGATAGTCACTGGATGAAGTTAAGAACATCTGTTAGTATCTTAGAGAACTAAAGATGTTGTCTTAAACTATGGAGAAAGAGAAAGTTGAAGTGACTAGGATCACTGCTGCAAGTTTCCAAACAATTAAATACTACGGTACTATAAAGTTTGAACACTGGGACAGTGAGCTGGAAATATTTCGAGCAAGATAACTGTTGCCGAATAAACAACAAATGCGGATTATTGCTGCAGCTGAGCAGCCAAGGCAGCAATAGAAGCCATTTGGATCGAAAATAATATCTAATTAGATTAGATATAGTTCTTTTAGCAGCTGAGCTAGACATCAGCACAGGCTAAGGAATTGAAGGTCTCATCGACGATCCAGAATATACTTCTATATCATCTGATTCGGAGGATCATACATCGTTGTGTGTGATGTGATGATCGTATAAATGGCGTCAGACGATATAATTAAGCAAATCAGCTGACAAAAACCTTTCCTCAGCAATTTGAGCGAACCGTACATAGTTCGGGTGTGGGACACTTGAGTGACTGGACTATGTGCCAAGTGGGAGATTGTTGGACAAAATGACCCATAGCGTCACTATTTGCACAGATCATTGTGTTGTTGTAGCAAATTAACTATGTGACAAGGAAATTGCACTCTCATCATTTGTGATTAGATCACCATAGATATATAAATGAAGAGAGGTCCCTATGATTAGTTCCTGGAATGAGAATGATATGAGACAGTATCAGTCCCCGAAGGATTAATCATTAAATATCCCTAGCCGGAGTATTATCGAGACTGGACATCGATAATGCGGAATAGGCTAGTGTTGCACTTGTGCGCGTTGTGAGGGCACAACGGCATAGTTCTCATATATATAAGTATTGGATACTTATGCAAGTGCGATAGGAGGTCGTGTTTCACCGATAGTACGGGAAACAGCTTCGCTCTGGATAGACCCTTCGGAATCCCATTGGTATTATGACTATGTGTCTATGGGAGGCCGAAATCAAGGTAGGTGTGTATATAGTCTTAACCTGAGACTTACATCGCTAATACTTACGATAATCGATAGACTTTGGTCTTGGTGGTGGTACAGGCTTAACCGGTTCTGCGTACACCACTTCTGGGTTTATCAGAGAGTCGTAGTAGTGTATTGGGTGTGATGTCAAGACGGAAGTATCACTTCAGATATAGAGATGATGTCACACAGGATACGGTATTACTAGTGCTCTTGAGTGTTGCGCAACCAATCGGGATATTGTGACCAGGTCATGAATATCCGATTATAGAGACTATGTTACCAGACATCCGATATGTGCTTCGGACGGGGTAGACACTTATCCAGCCCCAGCCTTAGCACATGACTATCCGATACTGGGCCGATACACACAATACAATCGTATACTACGCTTGATACAGATCTTAATATTCTTAAAGGATATGTCCGGAGAATTGGGTAGACTTGGTGCTTTGCTAGAAGTCGACCTTGTCGTAAATCGGTAAAACGTAGTACGTAGTACTTGGTACGTATGTGATTCGGATACTCCGACGACCGTATTTACTGCCAACTTATCCGGGGATCTCATAGGTCGCTTCCCGATAATCCACCGATGACGCACAACTCGCACTCTTGATAATCTGGGATTATATAGAAAGAGAAAATTAATCTAGGATTAATAACAGAGATATTTTATCTAGGATAAAATATCATCTAGAGAGAGATAACGATTAATTCGGAATTAATCGATAAATTAATATATTCGATATATTAAATGAAATTATATTTCGACGCGGAATTAAAATTAGATTTTAATTCGGGCGAACGAATTAATTCGTTAGCGATGTGAATAGTGAATTCGCTAGGCGTAATCATTTAATTACAACGCGACGGAAAAATCGTTAATTTGGAATTAACGAACCCGAGCCCGAGTGTGATTGCGAGCGCATTCGTATTTCGAATTCGAGTGCGGCGACGCAAGTCACATCAAGCGTCATTCAATCCGTCACATCAAGCGTCAAATCAAATTCACTTTGAGTGATGTGAATGATGATGATGTGATTGATTGATTGAAAGACATGTCACTTTATTAAAGTTGATATGACTTAAAGTTGATGTGAATAGTGGATGCAAGTGGTTGGAAAGCATCTTTGCTTTTGGCTCCAATATTTTGCTTGATTTTGTTAATTAAAGCAAAAGGTAAATCATTTTATATTTTGGAAAATATAAAAGGTAAATTGATTTTACACTTTTGCATCTAACCATTACACAACTTCTTCTCTCTCAAATTCTCTCTTCTCTGACGCCCAAAATAGAAAAATGGACTGGTTTGGAACCAATTTTGGCGTGAACAAAGGGAAGCAAGAGTTGGGTTTTCATGGTGATAACCGCAAGTGCAAGCACACTACGAGTCTTGCGAAGGTGGTAGGGAGGTTCGCCAATGAGCCGGGATCCGTCGGACGAGTTGGAGCTCCGTTTTCTCAGCTCAAGACTGAAAAATTGAGGCAGTGGACTGCTGCAGTTTGGCGCCCTTGGCAGTGAGTCTTTTGGCTTCATTCGTCTCCAAATCGACTCAACCGATCGATGTGAGTATTCCGCTACCTCCGCTGATGTATTCACGCAATGTTTTCATGTCTTGTTGATCTTGGGACCTAGATTAATACCAACAACCCGAAGGTAGTTCCTAAAACTTAGGTATATACGGTTTAAAACAGATTCCGAACATCAGTATTTATATTTTATGTACCACACTAAGTATCAAAAATCCAATTTTAAATACTAGTAATGAATATTTTATGACAAACATATTTGAAGTGAGAGGCTTGCCCATTCTTCAATTCCTTCATGTCTGCTTTGTTCAAATGGCAGTCACGCTTCCGCGATCCCGTTTGCCCAACAAATTAGGCAGACATTTTGGGATATGTCCTTTATCTTCCTATAAGAATATAATGATTTTGCCTTTGCCTTTTCAAAATTTTAGAAGCCTTTGGCCAAGCCTCGGGTTTCTATTCTAGAATACCGAGTACGGTGCGCCTTGCGCTACTTGCCTAATTGTAAACTTTTGACTTTGTCTCCTTGAGAATAGTCATTAACTCTCCAAGAGTTATTAATTGCAATTTAGTACTTCTAAAATCTAAGCATAGATTTATGAAGATCCTTCAATTTCTATATCATACTTTAAGGATCTAATCCTTAGTTGTGATTCAGAAATTAAGGAGTCTACTGCGACAAGCTTAATGGATTAAGCACTTAAGTTATCATTACATAAATCTTCCAAAGATTATGCTCGACTATTTGCTTAACTTCGGGCTTAGGCCTAATATGTTATTTTATCAAATAAAGTAACTTATTAGTTTCCAGGACTATCCTGAAATTTATTCCCAATTTGAAAATTAAACCATTTAAATACATTTTCCCTAGGATTATGTTTTAAATGTCAATCTTTCAATTTTATCTTGATTATAATAGTCCAACTATTTAATCAACGATTTAGGTATTATTAATTATAATGATTATTATAGTCCAACTATTTAATTAACTATAATTAATTAAATCAAATATATTGATTACTATAATCCAATTATATAACCAACTATAAATGAATAGTTTGAATATAGTCCAACTATTAATTAAAACAACATTTAAATATTAGTCCAACTAACATTTAATTTATTTGACGAATGATATTTGTTTGAGCGCGTATGGCAAGTAATTAAACGAATATTGCAAATTTAACTCTTGCCTCCCACTATTTTTCGGCGAGCCTCTAACCCTCTGTCCAGTACTCGGGAAACCGTGTTTCCTAGCGGGCTAGGATCCCGTTAAATATCACACAATCTTGACTTTGGCCAACATATTGTATGATAATTAACTAGGTAGATCTCTAAGATCAATTGGATCCAATCCAATTCCTAGATCCAGTAGGGGGACATCCAAGTCCGAAACATATATCTTATATATGCCAATATATCCAATATATTGCCTAACCTTTTTCCTCTGAATCAACTAAGCCTTGGCTTTGGCACAACAAACTTAGTGATCCCAGTTAGGCGTGACCCATTGACCATGAAAAGCTTCGTAATCAATGTCGATGGACAAGAAGTGGTCTTGACTTTGGCCAACAAACCACAACTTGGATAAGACACCAATATGGAACAAAGCCTTCGTGATTCAAACACATCCTCGATGGACAAAGGCCTTGACTTTGGCCAACAAGCCAATGCCAGTCTCAGATCTTGAGTAAGAATCACTCAATGGAAGGAAAAATTTAATATTTGTGAGGTGTTTTTGTTTTCGCGTGCAAATTTGCAACCAATTTATTATCTTTGTTAAGGTCTCATCATCATACAGCCTTATACATGCATTCTAAACACATAATAAAGCGCGTATAAATAAAATAATAATGATATGCAGATGGATACTTTACACAATGATCTTAGATCAAATCTCTCACTTCTCCTCTCTCGCTAGCACATGTATTACTTCTACCCGTTACACTACACTTCTAAAGAAACCTCATTTCATTGAGGGGAATAGGTGATAAGAGAATACAAAGAGTAAGGGGTGATAAGGCTGGACACACAGGTCCAATTAATAAATCAAATTTATTACAACAATTTAAAATTGCCCCACCCATCTAATTTCCATCCGATATACATTATTCATGCATCGCAACCATGTATTTACACAACATGTTATCAATCAATCTAATCAAATTAATTAATCTGATAATAGTGACCATCCAATGTTCAAACAACGATTTGATTTTGCGCGTGAGTCAAACTCGTTTTGCGAATAAGTACTCAAAGTACGAATTCTCGAATTAATTAAACTACAAAATTAATCCAATTCAATTGTATTTAATACTAATTCGCTATTTAATTCCAAATTAAATATTACACTTTATTAATGAACTTTTACGACTTAAATTCCAAATTTAATCGTTACGGGTCTCAAAGCCCGATCAACGTCCAACGTCAATTTAATAAAGTCCAATGGGCTTTTAATTAATTTCTTTAAGGCGTGGACTTTGGTCAACTCGGGTCGAACCCAATAACCAAAGTCCAATCCGGGAGTTACCCCATAAGCCTATAAATTAATTTAGGCCCATTAGGCCCAATTAAAATTTTATTAAAGGTCCATTAGTCGCATTTAGGCTTTATGGAAGCGATTTTGGGCCCAATTGGATCCAACCAATTTGCC
>SKCR01019247.1:0-130748 GCA_019454045.1 Zanthoxylum bungeanum
TCATTGGCTCATAAGGTCTTAACTCAAGGCAACTTCTTCTAATACGAAAACAACTAGTTTATACACATCAAAATAAGTCATCCACAGACTCCAATACACTTGGGATAGGCGCCAAGCAGAAAATCATCTCATACGAAAGGAAACATTCATATCATATACAAAGACTTACTTGGTCTATACAAAACAGAAGACATTCTCTGACAGCCAGATACACCACAGTGTAGTCACTGACTCTAGACCATACAATTGGCTTCTCAACCATGCTTTGTGTTGGACAACTATGACCCATAGCGTCACTATTTGTACAGATCATTGTGTTGTTGTACAAATTAACTATATGACAAATGAGATTGCACTCATATCATTTGTGATTAGATCACCTAGATGTATAGATGATGAGAGGTCCATATGAATTGTTCCTAGACGGAGAATGATATGAGACAGTATTAGTCCACGAAGGATAAATCATTAAATATCCCTAGTTAGAGTATTATCGAGATTGGACATCGATAAATTCGTAAAAGACTAGTATTGCACTTATGCGCGTTGTGGGGGCACAACGGCATAGTTCTCATATATTTGGGTATAGGATACTCATGCAAGTGTAATAGGAGGTTGTGTTTTACCGATGGTACGGGAAATAGCTTCGCTCTTGATATACCCCCTCGGAATTCCATTGGTAGTATGACTATGTGTCTATGGAAGTCCGAAATCAGGGTAGATGTATTTGGTCTTAACCTGAGACTTGCACCGCTAATACTTGCGATAATCAATATATTTTGGTTGCGGTCGTCCAAGGCTTTAACAGGTTCTGTGTACGCCAATGCTGGGTATATTGAGAATCTTAGTTTGTTGGGTGTGATGTCAAGACGGAAGTGTCACTCCAGTCATATGGAGATGATGGTCACGTAGGATACAATACTAGTACTCTTAAGTATTGCAGTCATCGGGATAAAATGACAAGGTCATCTTTATCCGATTATAGAGACTAGTTACCAAACATCCGACATGTGCTTCGTACGGGGCAGACATAATTCCAGCCCCAGGCCTAGCACGTGATCATCTGATACTGGACAGAAATATGCAATACTATATATACTACGCCTGATATAGATCCTTTATTTCTGTAAGGATATTTCTGGAGAATTGGGAAGGCATGGCGCTTTACTAGAGGCCAACCTTGTCTTGTAAATCGGTATAAACGTAGTACTTGGTACTTACGTGTTTGGATAGTCCGGCGACCGAATTTACTGCCAACATATCCGGGGATCTCATGGGTCGCTTCCCAAAGATTCACCGATGACGTATAACTCGCACACTAAATTAATCTGGGATTAATTAGAAGAGAGAGAAAATTAATCTGGGATTAATTGCGGAGATATTTTATTTGGGATAAAATATCATTTAAAGAGAGATAACGATTAATTTGGAATTAATCGATAAATTAATATATTCGATATATTAAATGAAATTAGATTTCGACGCGAAATTAAAATTAGATTTTAATTCGGGCGAACGAATTAATTTAGAATTAATTCGTTAGCGACGTGAATAGTGATTTCGCTAGGCGTAATCATTTAATTACGACGCAACGGAAAATTCATTAATTTGGAATTAGCTGACCCGAGCCCGAGATTATTTGCGAGCGCATTCATATTTTGAATTTGAGTGCAGCACGTAAGTGAAATCAAGCGTCAAATCATTAGTCGAATCAAGCGTCAAATCACTTGTCACTTTGAGTGATGTGACTTGACAACTTGATTGATAGATGTGACTTGATGGAAGTTGTTGAAAAGCTTTTTGAAAGCTTGAAAGACATTTACTATTATTATAATGGTGTTTGACTTTTGATTTTGGTATTAGATACACAAAATTAAAAGAAACAACTTCACTTATTCTCTCATTCATGGTCACGCCCAAATGGGCATTTCTCTCTTCAACTTTCTGGTTCAGTGCCGTGAGCTAGGGGAAGCACAAGAGTGGGATTTTGTGGGAAAATCACAAGTGCTAGCACACTTACGAGACATGCAAAGGTGATAGGGAAGTCCACCCATGAGTCGGGAATCGTTCGACGAAGCTTGGAGCTTGACGAAGGACCAAAACCGAGCCAAAACCAGTGAACTGTCACAGCTCACTGCCGAATGCAGTGAAGAAGAGAAGAAAAGTTTTTGTTGCCTCCGGGTCGCTCAACCGATCGATGTGAGTATTCCGTAACTTCTTCGATTCGTATTCGCACATATTTCATGCTTGTTTATGATCTTGGGACCTTAATAGAAACCAACAATGGCATCTAGAGCAAGGTTTGAGCATGAAAAAGTTTAGGGCTTAAAATTTGGGTAATTAGTATTTGAGCATGATTTGAATAAATTGGATTTTTGAGTATGCTTAATACATGTTTAATTGAAGTTTGATTGGATCAATTTCATGAAATTGGATTGGATCAAATTTTTCCCCAAATTTTATGTTGGCCGAATGGTGCCCTAAATGTGTTCTTGGTGATTTTGATTGTTTGATTCATTAGATGTGTTAGAAATCATTTGGGGATATTGATTTAATGTTGAATTGAATTTAATTGAATTGAATTTGATTTGGAAAAAATAATTCCCCATTGCCGAGAGCTTGAGCATGATAAATGGGTTTGATTTTAATCAAAATGTGTTGGACATGTGATGATGAAAATGAGCATGATTAATTGTATAAATTGATGTTTTAGAAATGTTAATTTGGGTGATTAATCATGATACACACTTTAGGTTAATTAAATGTGAAATTGGATTTTTTGTATTTAATTAATTAGGTCTTAAAATTGGATTTGGGCTTTAAGTGTTGTAATTGGGCTTGTTGGGCTTTGTTGTACAAAGTTGGGTTTAGGCAAAATTGGTT
This sequence comes from Zanthoxylum bungeanum, assembly GCA_019454045.1. NCBI lineage: Eukaryota > Viridiplantae > Streptophyta > Magnoliopsida > Sapindales > Rutaceae > Zanthoxylum > Zanthoxylum bungeanum. Next base: position 2,884 of record SKCR01019247.1, read on the forward strand.
GGATCCAATTGGGCCCAAAACCGCATCCATAAAGCCCAAATGCAACTTAATGGACCTTTAAAGTTTAATTGGGCCTAATGGGCCTAAATTGATTTCTAGGCTTATGGGGTAATTCCCGGATTGGATTTTGGTTATTCGGTTTGACCCAAGTTGACCAAAAGTCCACGCCTTAAGAAATTAATTAAAAGCCCATTGGACTTTAATTAAATTGACGTTGGACGTTAATCGGGCTTTGAGACCCGTAACGATTAAATTTGGAATTTAAGTCGTATAGGTTCGTTAATAAAGTGTAGTATTTAATTTGGAATTAAATAAGCGAATTAGAATTGAATGCATATTAAATTGGATTTAATGATGTAATTTAATTTAATTCAAGAATTCGTACTTTGAGTACTTATTCGCAAAACGAGTTTGACTCGAGCAAAATCAAATCGTTGTTTGAACATTGGATGATCACTAATTATCATATTAATTAATTTGATTAGATTGATTGATAACATGCTTGTGTGAATACATGGTTGCGATGCATGAATAATGTATATCGGATGGATATTAGATGAGTGGGACAATTTTAGAAATTGTTTTAATCCATTAAGCTTGTCACAGTAGACTCATTAATTTCTGAATCAGAACTAAGGATTAGATCCTTAAAGTATGATACTGAAATTGAAGGATCTTCATAGATCTTAGAAGTACTAAATTGCAATAAATAACTCTTGGAGAGTTAATGACTATTCTCAATGAGATAAAGTCAAAGTTTACAATTAGGCAAGTAGCGTAAGGCGCACCTTACTTCGATATTCTAGAAGGCCAAGGCTTGGCCAAAGGCTTCTGGAGTGTTGAAACTGGCAAATGCAAAATCATTATAATCTTCTGGGAAGATAAAGGACATATCCCAAAATGTCTTCTAAAAGTGGCAAACGGGATCGCGGAAGCGTGACCGTCGTTTGGACAAAGCAGACATGAAGGAATTGAAGACGAGCAAGGCTCTGACTTCAAATATGTTTGTCATGATTATGTTCATTACTAGTTTTAAAATTAGATTTTAAATAGTTAGTATGGTACATAAATATATACTGGTGTTCAGAATCTGCTTTGAGCAGGATACTGAATTCCATAGAGATTTAATCTGCGAATTGGAAACGGGAAGAAAGTCGCTGTTTTAACCGTAGATACCTAAATTTAGGAACTACCTTCGGGTGTGTACCTAAATTTGGAAACTGTTATAATGTAACTAGTTTGACTAGATACATTATCTCTATATCAGTGTTTAACCCACTACGGGTGAACCTTTATATTCTATAACACTAAAGTGTTTCATTATATAAAGATGATATTCAGATAATCACATTAGATGTGAATAACATAATTTATATTTTGAATATAAATAAATCTCAAATATATAACATGACAAACAAATAGCTCAAACTGATTTGATCAGATGAAACATATTGTGGCATTGTTGTCTGGGACACAATTAAACAAGACTCGTATATCCACACTTTTGAAGAGTGGGTACTAGGACTGATTTGATTCAATAAAATAAAGCCTACGAATCTAGTTTTTTGGGCAAAGTGCCTAAAACACTATCTACTTGGTAAAAGTGTAAATGCCACCGATCTGTAAGCCCTAGTTCATAGTGAAGCAAGTGGGCCCATGTCTGGCTAGGCTAGATGTGGATATGAATATTTCGTGACCTTTACGGATATGGCATCACGTTATGGTTATGTGTCTCTTTTGAAACACAAATCAAAAACTTTTAAGTTTCGACACGAAATAGACAAACAGATCGGCTAAAGTATTAAACTATCACGGTAAGACCGTAATGGAAAATACTTAAGTTATAAGTTTCTATTATACATGAAATAGTATAGTATTCTTTAAAAGAGGACTACTCCCGGAACACGTCAATTTGACGGTGTGTCCGAACTGACTAACCGATTTTTGTTGGACATGATAAGGTTAATCATGAGTCGCTCTGAGCTACCATTTCTTTCAACGGATAAACATAAATAGTGCAAGAACTTATTTTGAATAAGGTTCCATAAAAATCTGTTAGACAGATTTCATATTAGATATGAACGGGAAAGAAACCGGGTTTCACATTCCTGATAATTTGGGTATGCTAGGCATATGTTTGGATGATACCAATCTAGAACCCAAATTGGATAAGTGCCGATTGTAGGTTATCCTAGGGATACCAAAGTATTGTACTTATACAACTCACAAGGGAACAATTAGATTGTTGCTCACCATGCGGTTTTCCTAAGAGGAATACCGATATGCAGTTGTAAGTGGGAGGATAGTAAAACTCGATGAAAATCGGAGTAATACTATTCCAGGCACCGAGTCCTAATGGAACAAAAATAGCTCATCAAGGATGAAACTATTCCAATAATCTTCGAATACACAAGAACCGCGTAAGTCAGAGAGAGTCAGAAAACAACCTGGGGTATGGGTTTCTGATCTCACCTCATAAAGATGTCTATCTTATTGAGGAATACCAACTGACTACGTACGAGGAAGTGATACAAGGTATCGACTCCCTATTATGACAAAGTGTCATGAATCCGAAATGGATTCCATGTATATCAACTTAGTTTAGATACTAGTTGATGTACCACAAGGAGTTGTGCCTATTGGTACTATGTAAGTCTTCAAGGAAGACGTACATGGATGGCAACATACCAACATACTAAGCTAGTCTTGTAGCGGAAAGGTATCGTTATCAACATTGTATTGATTATGATTCAACCTTTTAACTGTTGCCACGGTAAATCCATTTGGATAATGCTTGCTAACGCTGCATGTTTCATTTATGAAATATGTCAGCTTAACGGGAAAATCACTTTCCTGAAAAGGAAACCTTTTGGAGGATGTTTATAACATCCTGTCGGTTTTGTCGTACTAAAACTAGCAAAATAGGTTTGCAGGTTGTTCGATCCATGTTTGGATTAAAGCAAGCATAGGTTCTTAGAATTATCGTTTTGATGTAATCATAATGGTTTATGATTTAATTCAAAACAAAAATGATTCTTGTGTATATAAGAGGGTTAGTGGGAGCGCATTGACAGTGGTTGTCCTATAAATAATGATAATATGTCATTTCTTGGAAATGATATTCCCATAAATAATCGGTGAAAGCTTGGCTTTCGATAAGACTCTCCGAGAAATCATACATTGAAAAATGTACGCGACCTGGTGTCTCATACGCTTTGAGCATATGGATTCACAAACAGGCCAATCCGAGTGATAGTCACTGGATTGAAGTAAGAACATCCGTTAGTTTCTTAGAGAACTAAGGATGTTGTCTTAGTCTATGGAGATGAAGAACTTGAAGTGACTGGGATCACTGTAGCAAGTTTCCTTAACCGATAAAATGACTATAAGTCACCAAACGGTACTATACAGTTTGAATAACGGAACATTGAGCTAGAAATCTTACAAGCAAGATACTGTTACCGAATAAACAACAAATGTGGGTTATTGCTGCAGCTGAGGCGGCAATAGAAGCCTTCTGGGTCGATAATAAATCTAATTAGATTAGATATAATTCTGTTAGCAGCTGAGCTAGGCTTGAGCACATGCTAAAGAATTAATGGTCTCATCAACGATCCAGATACATACTTCGATATTCATCTGATTCGTTTGGATCATACATCATGGCGATATGATGATCAAATAAATCACATCAGATGATAATCAAGCAAATACGCTGACGAAAGCCTTTTCTCAGTAGTTTGAGCCAACCGTACATAGTTCGGGTGTAAGACACTCGAGTGACTGGCTATAGGCCAAGTGGGAGATTGTTGGACAATTATGACCCATAGCGTCACTATTTGTACAGATCATTGTGTTGTTGTACAAATTAACTATGTGACAAAGGAGATTGAACTCTTATCATTTGTGATTAGATCACCTAGATGTATAAATGATGAGAGGTCCCTATGATTTGTTCCTGGACGGAGAATGATATGAGACAGTATCAGTCCACGAAGGATAAATCATTAAATATCCATAGTCAGAGTATTATCGAGATTGGACATCAATAAATATGTAAAAGACTAGTATTGCACTTGTACGCGTTGTGAGGGCACATCGGCATAGTTCTCATATATTTGGGTATATGATACTCATGCAAGTGTAATAGGAGGTTGTGTTTTACCGATAGTATGGGAAACAGCTTCGCTCTGGATAGACCCCCTCGGAATTCCATTGGTAGTATGACTATGTGTCTATGGAAGTGCGAAATCAAGGTAGGTGTATTTGGTCTTAACCTGAGACTTGCACCGCTAATACTTGCGATAATCAATATACTTTGGTTGCGGTCGTCCAGGGCTTTAACAGGTTCTATGTACGCCAATGCTGGGTATATTGAGAATCGTAGTGTGTTGGGTGTGATGTCAAGACGGAAGTGTCACTCCACTCATATGGAGATGATGGTCACGTAGAATACGGTACTAGTACTCTTAAGTACTGCAGTCATCGGGATAAAATGACAAGGTCATGTTTATCCGATTATAGAGACTAGTTACCAGACATCCGACATGTGCTTCGTACGGGGCAGCCACAATTCCAGCCCCAGGCCTAGCACGTGATCATCCGATACTGGACAGAAATACGCAATACTACGTATACTACGCCTGATATAGATCATTTATTCCTGTAAGGATATTTCCGGAAAATTGGGAAGGCATGGCGCTTTGCTAGAGGCCAACCTTGTCTTGTAAATCGGTATAAACGTAGTACTTGGTACTTACGTGTTCGGATAGTCCGGCGACCGAATTTACTGCCAAAATATCCGGGGATCTCATGGGTCGCTTCCCAAAGATTCACCGATGACGTATGACTCACACTCTAAATTAATCTGGGATTAATTAGAAGAGAGAGAAAATTAATCTGGGATTAATTGCGGAGATATTTTATCTGGGATAAAATATCATTTAAAGAGAGATAACGATTAATTTGGAATTAATCGATAAATTAATATATTCGATATATTAAAGGGAATTAGATTTGGACGCGGAATTAAAATTATATTTTAATTCAGGCGAACAAATTAATTTAGAATTAATTCGTTTGCGACATGAATAGTGATTTCGCTAGGCGTAATCATTTAATTACGACGCAACAGAAAATTCATTAATTTGGAATTAGCGAACCCGAGCCCGGGATTATTTGCGAGCGCATTCGCATTTTAAATTCGTGTGCGGCACGCAAGTCAAATCAAGCGTCAAATCATTAGTCGCATCAAGCGTCAAATCACTTGTCACTTTGAGTGATGTGACTTGACAACTTGATTGATAGATGTGACTTGATGGAAGTTGTTGAAAAGCTTTTTGAAAGCTTGAAAGACATTTACTATTATTATAATGGTGTTTGACTTTTGATTTTGGTATTAGATACACAAAATTAAGAGAAAAAACTTCAATTCTTCTCTCCTTCTTGGTCACGCCCAAATGGGCATTTCTCTCTTCAACTTTCTGGTTCAGTGCCGTGAGCTAGGGGAAGCACAAGAGTGGGATTTTGTGGTAAAATCACAAGTGCTAGCACACTTACGAGACATGCGAAGGTGATAGGGAAGTCCACCCATGAGCCGGGAATCGTTCGATGAAGTTTGGAGCTTGATGAATGACCAAAACCGAGCCAAAACCAGTGAACTGTCACAGCTCACTGCTGAATACATTGAAGAGGAGAAGAAAAGTTTTTTTTACCTCCGCGTCGCTCAACCGATCGATGTGAGTATTCCGTAACTTCTTCGATTTGTATTCGCACATATTTCATGCTTGTTTATGATTTTGGGACCTTAATAGAAACCATCACTTTGATACCAACTTTGTAATTGTAACATCCTAGATCTGGTAGATGCTACCGGTATGGAATATGCCGTCATATCCCCATAAGCCTCTGACTTTTGACTGAAAATAACTTTGATACTTTTTACAAATGCAATCACTCATGTAGGACCAAAACCCAAAACCATGACGTAGTACAAAAATAGTTCTCATACGATTAGACGTACAAATAACAACTAATCAAAAAATTATACACATCTTTTGTATACAACTGTCTGGACTGAACTTTAGTTAACTCGACTGACTAGGTCTCTGATTTGACTTATTCTCTTTCTGACTTGAACTGGTGGACTCCATAACCTAGTGACTGCATCAGTATCCGTCCTCCCGAGATCGTCCTCCGAGAATACCTGTAAAACAAGGAAACTGAGAGTGATGGTGTAAGACCATTTGTACGATCTTTAAAGTGAAAACCGAAATACATTATAAAATCTCATTTTTGGACATTAAATCTGAAATTTTCTGAATATTTTACTTTGTCTCAAACATATCTTTCTCTGGAAAACCTTTATAAAAATCTTTGCTGGAAGTTTCTTGTAAAACCACTGTTACTGAACAGTTTACTTTTTGGAAAACTTTTCTCTGAAAATTATTTCTGTAAATTGAATCTGAAAACTAAGCTCTTTATATCTACTGAAAACTTGACGCATGGGGGCGTTACGTATCGCCATCCCCCATACGCCTAACTGCAGCAAGAAGTGCAAACCAATGACATTGGGGCGTTACGTATAGCCGTCCCCCAAAGCATGCCACTCCTGTGTTAGGTTCTCTAAGAACTAGCCAATAATCTAATAAGCATAAAATTGTGTGAATAAACTATGTAAGATTACGGAAAAAATACTTACATAGATCGGCAATGAGGATGTAGGATTTAAAAAATTTGCTCATTTGTGTAATGCTCCAAGCTCCACTCTTTGATTGTATGTTGAGCTCCAAGCTTTGGTGAATGAATTCCAAACTCATGGGAGTAGTTTCCCTATCACTTTTGTTAACCCTTTTGTGTGCTAGCACTTGAGATTTGTGAACAAAAATCACTTAGCAAGAAGCCAAGCTTCACGCCAATGGAAAGAAAAATGGGTGTATTTTTCGGCCAAGAAGAGAAGAAGATGAAGTGTATTGTTTTTCAAAAATTAAAAGACATATACCAAATACAATAATTGGTAAATGTCATTCAATCTTTCAAACTTGTGTAAGAAACAAGTCACCAACCACTACCAACTTCTATCAACTTAAAGTTAAATAAAGTTGACTAGGTGATGTGACTTGTGGGCCCCACTTTGATTCAAAATCCGAGTGGGCCCGCAAACACGGTTCGGGCTCGGGTTTGTTAATTCCAAATTAACGAATTTCCGTTACGACGTAATTAAATCAAATTTAATTAAATAATTATGCCTAGCAAAATTACATTTAAAGTCGCTCGCGAATTAATTCTAAATTAATTCGTTCGCCCGAATTAGAATCCAATTTTAATTCCGTTATGAAATCAAATTTCATTTAATATATCGAATATATTATTTAATCGATTAATTTCAAATTAATCGTTTTCTCTCTTCTAATCGAATTTTATCCCAGATAAATTCTTTCCGTAATTAATCCTTGATTAATTTTCTCTCTATCATAATTAATCCCAGATTAATTCTGTTCGAATCAAACATCATCGGTGAATCTTCGGGAAGCGATCCATGAGATCCCTGGATATGTTGGCAGTAAATTCGGTTATCGGACTATCCGAATACGTGCGTACCCCGTACCACATTTTTACCGATTTACAAGACATGGTTGGCTTCTAGCAAAGTACCGTGCCTACCCAATTCTCCAGAAATATTCTTGTAAGGAATATATAATCTTTGTCAGGCGTAGTATATGTAGTATTGCGTATTACGATCCAGTATCGATATCACATGCTAGGCCTATGACTGGAATTGTGTCTGCCTCATACGAAACATATATCGGATCTCTGGTAACTAGTCTCTATAATTGGATAATCATGACCTAGTCATATTATCCCGATGACTGCAGTACTAAAGAGTACTAGTTTTGTATCCTGCGTGATCATCATCTTCATATGACTGAAGTGATACTTCCATCTTGACATCACACCCAATTCACTACGATTCTCAATATACCTAGAAGAGGCGTACACAGAACCTGTTAAAGCCCCAGACGACCAAAACCAAAGTATACTGATTGTCGCAAGTATTAGCGATGCAAGTCTCAGGTTAAGACCAAATACACCTACCCTGATTCGGATTCCCATAGACTCATAGTCATACTACCAATAGGATTCCGAGGGGTCTATCCAGAGTGAAGCTGTTCCCGTACCATCGGTAAACACAACCTCCTATCACACTTGCATAAGTATCCAATACTTAAATATATGAGAACTATGTTGTTATGCTCCCACAATGCGCACAAGTGCAATACTAGTCTATTCCGCATTATCGATGTCCAGTCTCGATAATACTACGACTAGGGATATTTAATGATTAAACCTTAGTGGATTAATATTGTCTCATATCTTATTAAGCCGGTAATAATCATATGGACTTTTATCATTTATATCTTGGTAATCTAATTACAAATGATAAAAGAGCAATTTCCTTTGTCACATAGTTTATTTGTACAACAACACCATGTTCTGTACAAATACTGATGCTATGGGTCATAACTGTCCAACAATCTCCCACTTGGCCTATAGCCAATCACTCAAGTGTCCTACACCTGAATTATGTATAGGTCGCACAAACTTCTACTGAGAAACAACTTTCGTCAGTGGATTTGCAAGGTTATCATCTGATGCGATTTATTCGATCATCACATCGCCACGATGTATGATCTGACGAATCAAATGAAATATTAAAGTATATACTTGGATCGTTGATGAGACCGCGGTTCCTTAGCCTGTATTGTAGCCTAGCTCAGCTGCTAACAGAACTACTCCTAATATAATTAGGAATTTTATAAATCCAAAATTGCTTCTTTTGCTGCCTCAACTGCAGCAATATTCCTCTTTTTGTTATTTATTCGGCAATAGTATCTTGCTTGGAAGATTTCCAGCTCACTGTTCCGTTATTCAAACTATGTAGTACCCTTATTGCGACTTACAGTCATTTTTATCGGTTTGGAAACTTGCAACGGTGAATCCAATCACTAGATCATTCAAACGATCTAACCCACCACTCCCAATGTTTTTATTTTAAAGGAATACCCGGATGACGAGCTCGAGAGGATGGATATTGATGGCTGTCATTAGGGTATTTCGGTCCAACAGATCGAGTGCAGAGTCATGTATCAGTTACTGGTATAGTTGTGATTGCGTGTGTTTTAGGTCAAAGTGTCTATGAACGGAGTTGTACATAAAAGTATTATTAAGTATACAGTTTTGAGTATTGAGTTGCTTTTATTTTGTGTTATTGGGTTAGGTAATTGTCTCGTGTATGAGTTTGTATTTGACATGAGATTAGTAGTATTGATCAGTGTCAGAAAGTCAGAGGCTCAGAGGGATAGGGTGGACTATTTCTTTCCGGAAGCATCTCCGAGGAGGGGGGGTTATAGTTGTAGCGGTAAGCGCAACAAAGGCACCGTAAAAGGGCGAAAATGATTTTTAAATATTTTAAAATTTTTTCGAGCGAGTTAATAATATAAAATATTTTTAATTCACTCATAGTAGTTTAAATATATTATTTATTAACAATTAATAACATAATATATTTCGAATCACAACGAATTATTTTACAAAAATATTTTTCGACAAATACTACGCGTAACGGGCAAACGGTCAAATCGGTTGACCAACCACCGATCTGAGCCAACCCAATCACTTGGGAAAAACCGGTCAGCCTTTGGGTTTCCCAAACAGTGACTCATTCATTGTTTGGACAGCCGTGACATGGCGAGCCCGTTTTGACACGATTTTCACCGTTTTCTAGCGTTTTTGCCCCAGAACAATTTCTCGAATTAATTCACAACTTCAAAATCATCCAAATAACATATTTTTCCATGAAAAATATTTTGTTTTAAGAAAGAACGTCGGATCTGATCCAGTAAATTATTTGTCCAATTTTCATGCCAATATTCAATTTATTCACAAAATTAAACCAATTAATTTACACCAAAATTAATCACAACAATATAAAGCTCAAAGAATAATTCTAGGCAATATTTGAGTGGAAATAATCACTCAAGAATGGCAATTAAAATTTTGAGATTAATTCACTAATTAATCTTATACACATACTTAACAAAATAAAATTTCAAGGTTAATTAAACAACATATACCAAGTTTTTACATCAAATATATATCCAAGATACATATGTGAATAAAACATGCAATATACATATCCCATACATATTTTACATGCTTAGGAAACAAAAAACCAAGAAAATAGAAATTAGGAAATTAATATTACCTTAATACAAATTTCAATTTCTCCAATTTTCTTTTTCCTTTGGTGTTGTTGGTTTTGTTATTAACCCTAGCCTATTTTTTTTTTGTTCGCAACTCATGAGAAATGACCAAGCCTTTTCAAAATGGAACAAATTTCATTTATATATTATTTCCCTCAATGGCTGAAAATTGTGGCTATTTTTCTTCAAAAAATAACAATTTATTTCGGCCATAAATAAATTGACACTTATTGATCTTATCCAAATTTAATAGTTATTTTGATATTTTTGTTAATAGATCCATGTGTCAAAAATGCAAGGATTGACCAATTAAAATTGGCCAAATATTAAGAATATTCCATGTAATATTCTTAACCAAAAATAAATTAATTAACAATTAATTAATTAATTTAATTCTTATTAACAAAAAGATAAAATAAATTATGGAAAAAGATTCCAAGAATATTCTTCCATTTATCATTATTAATTATTAATAATAATAATTAAACAAGTGTCAAAATATAATTGATCATTAATGTGTATCTAATCAAAATTATGTATCGTATACAAATACACATTATTTAATACGCATGTGTAAATATTGAATAATCCAAATTATCCATAATTAATTGCCCAAGTGCTCAACTAGTACACTTTTTATTGCGCGACTCTCTAGGTTTAAGTTTATCTGTCATGGAAACCATTTCCATGTCCGTAATTTGTCCACTCACAAATTACGATGACCACAAATAATCAAGTTGAACCATTCAAGTCGAAGTCATTACATATATGTAATCCCTCTAGCATAGGTTATCCGAATTGTTCTGGAGATATAGAATATACATCAAATCTCTGCTATGAACAATTCATATGTCGCGAAATAATTATGATTCTTAAACAAATATTCGGAACTTGTTTCCGAATCATACCTCGGCCAAAGATTTTAAAGAATCATAAATTGGATGCCTAAATCCCGTACACGTGACTGACAGATCCTCTCTAGATATATCACAAGATATCGTGAGTATCAGTTTATATCTGATGAACAGGCGGAGGTCTGATCTTAAAAGATCGTTGACGTGACTGTCACCAAAGTGTGGAGGATATCTCACATATCCACAGTGGTATTTCAAATCAAATGAGCTAATATGCTATTCGATTCGTAAACATTCATATTGACATTAGTGTACCATCTATCATGAATCTTCGAATGAGTCATTCAATATTTATCGAATAAATACCTACGTGTTTATATGAGTCTCCCAAGACTAATGGTTTACTGAGATAAACCATTAGAACAATTCTAATATACAACACGTACCGATCTAATAGGTTTACTAACTGACCAGGTATGTAAACCTTGACCATGAATAATTTAAAGAATGAATTGTATTATGACAATTCTCAGTGACAATTGCGGCGCTTTTGAATTACATCACAACTATTCATTCCAAGGTAATTTTATGCCTTAACCATATAAAAGATTATATTGATGAAAACTATTAAATTTTATTCATAATAACATATAAATTTACATTATATTTACAATAAATATAATAAAATTTGGCAAGCCGAGCACCAACTCTAACATTTTCTCCCACTTGCTCTAGTGCCAAATTTGATGGTATCTAATACCCATCATCTCTACATGTCTATCATATAGTCTCGGAGGCAAGGCCTTCGTAAGCATGTCTGCTATATTATCCTCTTCATATATCTTACATATGGCAATGTCTTCTCAAGCGATAATCACACGAATAATGTGGCATTTTCACTCCACATGTTTCGATTTCTGATGCGCTCTCGATTCTTTTGCCTGTGCAACGGCTCCACTATTATCACAGAACAACGGGATCGAATCCTCAATGCTTTGGACAACTCCCAATTATGTGATAAATTTTCTAATACATACAGCTTCATTTGCAGCATCTTATGCCGTAATATATTCCGTCCTGATGGTGGAATCAGCAGTTGATCCTTGTTTGGAACATTTCCAACTAACTACATCATTATTAAGAGTGAATACAAAACCTGAGGTAGACTTTCTATCATCAGGATCTGACTAAAAGTCATAATCTGTATATCCTCTTATCTGTAAATCATATTCTCCATAAATAAGAAACTTATCCTTAGTACCTATTAGATACTTTAGGATATGTTTAAAGGCCATCCAATGGTTGTTACTTGGATTTGATTGAAATCTGCTAGTAACACTTACTGCATAACTAATATCAGGTCTCGTACATAACATGGAATACATGATGCTTCCTAAGCATGATGCATATGGTTGACTAGCCTTTTAATCTTCTATTTGAGGACACATCTTCTTCGAAAGATGAATGCCAAGTCGAAAAGGTATATTAGCAATTTTACAATCGCTAAAGTTGTGCCTTTATAGGATTTTTTCTATGTACGAAGATTGAGATAACCCAATTAGTTTCCTTTTCTTTATCTCTATAGAGTTTTATACCAAGTATATAGGAAGCTTCACCCAAGTCTTTCATGGAGAAGTTTTTATGAAGATGTGCTTAACACCCTACATCATTCCAAGATCATTTCCAATGATTAGGATGTCATCAGCATAAAGCACCAAGAACACTATCATACTCCCACTAACCTTCTTATAAACACAGGGTTCTTCTTCATTTTAAGAAAACCAGACATTCTGATTACCTCATCTAAATGAAGATTCCAAATCTTTAAAGCTTGTTTCAGTCCATAAATGAACTTCTTGCTTACATATCAGCCCAAAATTTTGGCTAGACACAAAACCCTTTGGCTATTCCATATAAATTTCTTCAACAAGAAGTCCATTAAGAAAATCCATTTTGACATCCATTTGCCAAATATCATAATCATGGTAAGCAGCGATAGCCGATAAAATCCTAATAGATTTTTGCATTGCTACTGGTGAACAGATCTCATCATAGTCCACACCTGGCCTTTGAGTATAACCTTTAGCAACCAGTTGGGCTTTGAAGGTTTCAATCTTCCCATCAGGCCCTCACTTCCTTTTGTAATCCCATTGCCTCATGAAGTGGAACCATGTCCCATACTTGATTCTGACGCATAAAGTCTATTTCAAAATTCATGGTTTCCTTCCATTTAGTTGAATAAATGTCTAACATTACTTCTCTGTAGGTATACAGATCAGTCTCCTCAATAAGGAGCACATCATGACTCTTGTCTTGTATCAAATATAAGCACTCAGGAGGTCTCGATATCCTAATAGACCTATGGAGAGTGGAATTAGAAGGTTCTACTTCTATCTGAACCTGTGATTCCTCTATTGGTTTCTCTTCTATAGGTTGGACTTCATCAAGCCCAACCCTCCTATGATTACCACCTTCTGCTAAAAATTATTCTTCAAGAAATTTGAAAAAATGAGCTACGAACACATTTCGATGTTCGGGTTCATAGAATTGATGTCATTTGGAATTCGAAGGATATCTAACAAACCTAACTTTTCGCCCTTGAGGTAAAAGTTTATCATGTTGCGTCACTCTGACGTATGCAGGACAACCCCAAACCCTACTATTATTTCTTTCATTTTGTGATTAGTGAATAGTGTCCTCTTTAAATAGTAGGGGTTATTTGATATTTGGAAAGATGGGGAAAATATGGAAAAAGTGAAGAAGGTTTGAGATTCTTCTAGTTAAGTCCAAAATTTACTGTTCATCTGAATTTTAATCTGTATTTTTGACTCTATTCTGGTCTGAATTTGGAAAAATGATCAACGTAAAAAGTGTAGATCGCAATCTCAGCTTTCTGATGATATAAAATTCATAAAAATCAGAGTTTGTATGAAAATGTTACGGCCCAAATACCATGAGCTATCCGGAGTGGTACATCGTAACATCTAATGTCGGATTCTCGAAGAATCTACCGATAGTCATCTCTCGAAAGCATATGTTTCCAAACACGATATATATTATGTGGCACTCGTCCCTTAGCGTAACTGTAGTTAAGATTCTCGGTTGTTACACATGAGTCTAGGGAGACTCGTATAGACATGTAGGTGTTTATAGCGGATGTGCACTGAATGACTCACGGAAGATTCCTAATAGATGGTACGCTTGCGTCAATAGGAATCTTCACGAGTTGAGTAGGATAGTGGTCCTTTGAGTTGAGATACCATGGTGGATATATGATTTATCCTCCACACTTTGATGACGGTCACGTCTTTGACCTTTTTTTGTTAGACCTTCGCATGTTCATTGGGTGTGGACTGATGCTCCTGATATCTGGTGATGTGTCTAGAGAGGATCCGTCAGTCCTGCGTACAGGATTTAAGTATCCACTTTAAGAGATTGTGATTTATCAAATCCATGGCCATGGTACACTCGGAAATATGTTCTGAGTGTTATTGAGAATTCACGAATCTATACGTCGTCGGGATAATATCTTATGAGATTTGACAATTATATCTATGTCTATGGTATTTATCCGGATACCTATGACGGAAGGATTATACGTATGGAAAGATCTCAACTTTTATGGTTTAGTGAGAATATTTGTGGTCGTCATAATTTATGAGTGGGTAAATTATGGATAGGGGATTTAATCCCGTGACGAATATACCTGAACTTAAAGAGTCTTACATAATCAAAAATACTCGTAGAGCACTAGGGCAACTTAAAATGAATAATATTGATTATTCAGATATCATTTAACGGATAAACGAAAAATTACACATGTGGGATATTCGGTCATTTCCTAAATTAAAATATATATGTATTAGATACATAATTTGATTAGATACATATTAATTAATTATCGAATATTTCTTGGGACATATGTCAACCTTGAATGTATTTTAACATTTATTTTAAATGTAGAATTACATTATACATTTGATTAAATGGATTAATTAATTAAAGTGCTAATTATTTATTTATTAAATAAATATATTGAGAATAAAAAAAAAAGTATATGTTTCACATGTATTAGACATGTGTTGTATGCTTTTTGTGACATGTGAATTTGTTGGAAATTAGTGGAAATAGATATTTATTTTGATTTGTTGAATTATTTTTAATAAATCAAATAAATTGAATTTTTTCTCTCTCCCACTAACTTGATATTCTCGGCAACTAAGAGATTTTGGAACTATTCTCATTTCTTCAACAACAACAACACAAACTTGTGATAAAAAGAAAAACCTAAGAAGAGAAATTGGATTGGTGAGACCAAATAAACTCAAAGCTTAAAGATTATTAAAGTTTATGGTAAGTTTATTAATCTTTTAGCTAGGAAATTATTTCTTTTGAATAAATGGAGAATACATGTGATGTATATATTTTTCTTCTCTTGAATATGGGTTTTTTTGTTTGTTGGATGTTTGTTGGGAAGATTAAATGCATGTGTGAAGATATTTTGAGCCTAATAATAGTTATTAAAGTTCAATTTGATCTAGGAAATTAAAGTTGTCATTGTAGAATTTCTATGCCACTTTATAGAAACTTAGAATTGTTCTTGGGTGTTTTTGGATGTGGTGAGACTTTAAGAATGTTGGAATGATTATTGGAATGCTAGATTGAAAGTCAATTTGATGGAAATTTGATTAATTTGATTAATTGAAATTCTAGGGTTCATGTATAATCCTAAATTGGGTATTTTCATTTTATGGATTCAATTGGGCATATTAGATGTATATTTAATATTTTGGTAGTGTTTTGCAAACACTTAAATGTGTAATTGACACTTTTGGACTAAAATGAGCAAAATGCAAAAAGTTTGTCACTTTATGTATTTTCGGCTAATTGGGGTTTTTGGGTAATTCCAAATTTGATTTGGGATTAAATATTAAAATAAATATTTTATTTTAATAGTTCAAAGAAAATTTTTGAAATTCGAAAAATCAGATTTTTCACGTTCCGCTGCGCAACTCGACATAACCGCTAATACGCCAACAAAATGGTATTTGAGCCTGTCTGATTCTTAATCCATAAAATGATTCTAGCATGATATTTGATATGTAATCTAAGACTTATTTCCGAAAATACATACTTTCTTAGATATGATCTAAATAATCTGTTAGACAGATTAGCGGAAAATCCCCTTTAAATAAGGCTTTAAAGTAAATTGTATTTGTGTGTGTTTTTTTCTTGGTCCGCCTTGTCAATACAGATGCGAATATTTTCCTGATGTTGTAGTTGTATCATGCCAAAGTTGTGCATTTATGGCTGATGGTAGTTCATTTGCGTCGGTATAACTTATATGATAAGAGATAAATTCAAGTGAACGTCGAAATCCTGACGTGCCAAAACTGTCAGGACTACACCAGTAACTTGAGTTTGTCACTGACAAGTTAAGCCTTGAAAATGCCTCATTGTGAACGTGTCAAAGCTGTCACAACGAGAAACGATCAGGACCGAAATACATGAGTCACTTTTTGTGATTGACAATGGTTGTCTACCTAATGAATATACGTAGGCGAGAACATACCAAAGTAGTGAGCCGAAATATATTTATGGGATCTACTTCCTGCTGTTGAATTTAATTTGATTATATTATTGCTTTCTGTTTGGGGATTACAGTATTCCATGATTTAGTGGGAAGGCATCATTTAAATTAAAAATCCATGATTTATTTCATGTTATGTTTGATATTGTATGAAACTGTATTATCTGCTAATTTTTCCTTTCGCTATCTATATGATAGATTTGCGATGGTCGGCTCTTCGTCTTCCAATCCTTTAGCTCGTATGCTAGATGCGAATAAGCTAGTTGGGCCTGAAAATTTTACTGACTGGGAAATGGATTTGAGGATTGTCCTCGAATTCGAGAGATTATGGTATGTGTTGGATGGACCGGTTCCTCTAGCTATATCACCTGAGTCAACACCCGAGGAGCTTGCAACCTTCTAGAATTGAAGGATGATGATCTAAAAGTTAAATCATACAACCTCGGATCATTAACTCAGAAGATGAAGAGGCAATATATTGATATGCTTGATTCATATAGCATAATCTCTCAACTGAGGGAGTTCTTTATAGATCAAGAAAAAATTATTGTTCATAGAGTGACGGTGGAACTGTTTCACTCCAGACTGGATGAAGGTCAACCAGTCAGTCTGCATGTGCTTCATATAATTGATTTGATTGATCAATTGAGGCGATATGACTTTCCACTCAATGAAACTCTTGGGCGTAATTTGATATTAGGCTCACTCCCGAGCACATTTCGCCAGTTTGTGCTGAATTTTAATATGCATGGGATTCACTATTTTTACAGTGAGTTGCATAGGATGTTGCTCACTGTTGAGGAAGATCTTAAGAAGGGAGTGCCGACTCACCTTCTCAAAACTACTTCTCTTTCTGTCGCTTCTCAAAAGAAGGGCAAAAGAAAGAATAAGAAAGGCAAGAAGATCGCTCCTTATGGTAAGATAGGGAAATCAAAACCCAAGAGAGCTTCCGAAGACACATGCCACCATATTGAAATCCAATTTCATTTAATATATCTTGCGCAGTTGAGAAAGACAGAGCCTCTACTTCAGGTATATTTATTTTTTTTGTTATTGATATATCTTTAGCTTGTGAAGCTAATTCTTCCAATTGGATTTTAGACTCTGGTTGTCTTGTTCACATCTGCAATTCATCGCAAGGGCTGAAGGAAAGTAGAAATCTGAAATATGGATCGTTGCAGTTGCATTTTGGGAGTGGAGACTCTTTGGATATAGTTGCAGTTGGGGTATATGAGATTCCCTTGTCCAGTGGGAGCATTTGGTTAAATGACTGTTATTTTGTGCCAGGATGTGTGGCAAATATTATATCACTTTTTGTATTAGATACAGAAGGTTTTTATGTAAATATTAAGAATCATTCTCTGTATTTATATGATAAATATATATTCCTATCCTTCAATGTGCAAATGAGAATGGTCATTACATTTTGCATCCATCTAGAGATATTTTGAATGTTGGGACTAATAAACGAAATAGATCTGATGTTAATGATATTAAACTGTGGCACATGATGTTAGGTCACATTGGCGTACGACGCCTTACCCAGTTGGTTAGGAATGGTTTGATTGAGAATCTCACTTTTGAACCTTACCCGACTTGTGAATCTTGTATTCAGGGTAAAATGATAAAATCCCCATTTACCGGTGTAGGACATCGAGCCTCAGACTTATTGGAACTAGTACATTCTGATGTATGTGGTCCCATGAGTCTTACTTCTCATAGTGGCTTTTCATACTTCGTTACCTTTACCGATGATTTGTCTCGGTATGGTTATGTTTACTTGATGAAACATAAATCGAAAACTTTTAAATGCCTACGATCCGATCGCGGTGGTGAATATATGAGCGGCGAGTTCACTGATTATTTAAAGGATAATGGGATTCCCGCTCAATATACTCTTTCAGGTACTCCACAGCATAATGGAGTTTCTAAGAGGATAAATCGATTTTTATTGGATATGGTTCGTTCTATGTTGAGTTATACAGATCTATCATATTACATGTGGGGCTATGCCCTTCTTATTACAATTCATCTTTTGAACATAGTTCCTTCCAAAGTTGTTCCTACGACCCAATATCAGATATGGACTGGTATAAAACTTAACCTTAATTATATTAGGGTTTGGGCTATCCTGCGTACGTCAGAGTGGCGCAGTAGGATAAGTTTGTGCCTCAAGGGCAAAATTTTAGGTTTATTGGGTATCCTTCCAATACGAAAGGATATTTGTTCTATGAGTCCGAGTGTCGAAACGTGTTCATAGCTCGCTTCGTGAAATTTCTAGAAATATAATTTTTGGCTGAAGGAGGAGATCATAGACTCGTTGAACTTGATGAAGTTCAACCTATAACTGACAAACCACATGAGGAACATGAGGTTCAAGAAGGTGAAGGATCTTTGATGCACACACTTCGTAGGTCGAGTATGGTCATAAGACCTCCTGAGCGCTTATCTTTAATATAAGACAGAGGTCTTGATATGCTCTTGGTAGAAGAGACTGACCCGAGGACTTATAAAGAAGCGATGTTGGATATCGATTCCGTCAAATGGCATGAAGCCATGAAATCAGAGTTAAACTCAATGCATCAGAATCAAGTCTGGGACTTGGTTCCTCTTCCTGAAGGAATCATTCATGTCGGTTGTAAATGGGTTTATAAGAGAAATAGAGGGCCTGATGGAAGTGTTGAAACTTTCAAGGCCCGACTGGTTACAAAAGGTTACACACAGTGACATGGTGTCGACTATGATGAAACCTTTTCGTCAACAGTGATGTTAAAGTTTATTAGGATTTTATTGGCTATAGCTGCCTACCATGACTACGAGATTTGGCAAATGGATGTCAAAACAACATTCTTGAATGGATTTCTTGATGAAGAAATCTATATGGAACAGCCATAGGGTTTTACGTCCAGCCAAGACTTAGATATGGTTTGTAAGCTTAAGAAGTCCATTTATGGATTTAAACAAGCTTCACGGAGTTGGAATCTTTGATTCGATGAGGTTATTAGATTGCCTGATTTCTTAAAAAATACAGAAGAATCCTGTGTGTATAAAAAGGTCAGTGGTAGCATGGTGGTGTTTTTGGTACTCTATGTAGATGACATCCTGATAATTGGGAATGATATCGAGATGATGCAGGGCGTAAAATATTATCTCTGTAAAAACGTCTCTACGAAGGACCTGAGTGAAGCTTCTTATATCTTGGGTATAAGACTCTATACAGATAGAGAAAAGAAGCTTCTTGGATTGTCTCTGCCCACGTACATAGATAAGATCTTAGAAAGATATAATTTCAGTAACTGTAAGACAGTTAACATACTATTCCGACATGGTATACATCATTCGAAGAAAATGTGTCCGCAAACTGAAGATGAGAAGATTAGAATGTCTAATCTATCTTATGCTTCGTGTTTGGGTAGCATTATGTATGTCATGTTGTGTATGCGACCTGATATTAGTTACTCGGTTAGTGTAACTAGTAGAAATCAATCCAATCGAGGTAATGACCATTGGATGGCCGTTAAACATGTCCTGAAGTATCTCAAAGGTACTAAGGATAAGTTTTTGATTTATGGAGAAGGAGAACTGCAAGTTAATGGGTATACGAAATCAGATTTCCAATCGGATCCGGATGATAGAAAGTCTATATTGGAATTCATATTTACCCTTAACGGTGCTGCAGTGAGTTGGAAAATTTCCAAACAGGGATCGACAGTTGATTCCACCACAGAGGCGGAATATATTACGACATCTGAGGCTGCAAAAAAGCTGTGTGGAGTAGAAACTTTGTCACAGAATTTTGAGTTATCCCAAGCATTGAGAATTCAATTCCTTTGCACTGTGATAATATCGGAGCTGTTGCGCAAGCAAAGGAACCCATGGCACATCAAAAATCGAAGCATGTGGAGAGAAATTTCCATATCATTCGAGAGATTGTGTCGCTTGGAGACATTGGCGTATGCAAGTTACGGAGTAAAGACAATGTAGCAGATTCGCTTACCAAGGCCATTCCTCCTAAATTATTTGATAAGCATGCAGAGGCGATGGGTATAAGATACCATCGGCTATGGTACTAGAGTATGTGGGAGATATTGTTGGAGTTGGTACTCGGCGTGCCGATTTCTCATGTATTTCCTTGTAAATACATGTATCAATAATATTTTGTTATAAATAAATTTACAGTTTCATCAATATATTATCTTAGAAATAGTAAAGACGTGTTTGACCTAGGAATGATTAAATTATAATGTAATTGCAAAAGCGTCGCAATTGACATTTAGAAACATTGTAACAGTATCATCTTAAATTGTTCCTGGTCAAGGTTGACATTCTTGGTCCGAAAGTAAACCCGGGAGACTGGTACATGTCGTATATCAGAATATTAGTATCTGGTGGTTTATCTTATTGAGCCACGAGTCTAGGGGACTCGTATAGACATGTAGATGTTCATAGCGGATGGACACTGAACGACTCACCGAAGATTCCTAATAGATGGTACGTTTGTGTCAATAGGAATCTTCACGAGTTGAGTAGCATATTGGTCCTTTGACTTGAGATACCATGGTGGATATATGATTTATCCTCCACATTTGATGACAGTCACGTCTTTGACTTTTTTAGGTTAGACCTTCGCCTATTCATTGAGTGTGGACTGATGCTCGTTATATCTGGTGATGTGTCTAGAGAGGATCCGTCAGTCCTGTGTACAGGATTTAAGTATCAACTTTATGAGATTGCGATTTATCAAATCCATGGCCATTGTACACTCGGAAATGTGTTCTGAGTGTTATTGAGAATTCACGAATCTATACGTCGACAGGATAATACCTTATGAGATGTGACGATTATATCTATGTCTCTGGTATTTATCCAGATACCTATAATGGAAGGATTATACGTATGCGAAGATCTCAACTTGTATGGTTCAACGAGAATATATGTGACCGTCATAATTTATGAGTGGGTAAATTATGGAGACGGGATTTGATCCCGTGACGGATATACTTGAACTTATAGAGTCTCACATAATCAAAAATACTCGTAGAGCACTAGGGTAACTTAAAACAAATAATATTGATTATTCGGATATCGTTTAACAGTTGAACGAAAAATTACACATGCGGGATATTCGGTAATTTCCTAAATTAATATGTATGTGTATTAGATACATAATTTGATTAGATACATATTAATTAATTATCGAATATTTTTGGGACATATGTCAACCTTGAATATATTTTAACATTTATTGTAAATGTAGAATTACATTATACATTTGATTAAATGAATTAATTAATTAAAGTGTTAATTAATTTATTTATTAAATAAATGTATTGGGAATTAAAAAAATATATATGTTTCACATGTATTAGACATGTGTTGTATGCTTTTTGTGACATGTGGATTTGTTGGAAATTAGTGGAAAGAGATATTCATTTTGATTTGTTGAATTGTTTTTGATAAATTAAATAAATTGAATTTTTTCTCTCTCCCACTAACTTGATATTCTCGGCAACTAAGGGATTTGGGAACTATTCTCATTTCTTCAACAACGACAACACAAACTTGTGATAAAAAGAAAAACCTAAGAAGAGAAATTGGATTGGTGAGACCAAATCAACTCAAAGCTTAAAGATTATTAAAGATTAAGGTAAGTTTATTAATCTTTTAGCTAGGAAATTGTTTCCTTTGAATAAATGGAGAATACATATGATGTATATATTTTTCTTTTCTTGAATATGGTTTTTTTTGTTTGTTGGATGTTTGTTGGGAAGATTAAATGCATGTGTGAAGATACTTTGAGCCTAATAATAGTTATTAAAGTTCAATTTGATCTAGGAAATTAAAGTTGTCATTCTAGAATTTCTATTCCACTTTATAGAAACCTAGAATTGTTCTGGAGTGTTTTTGGATGTGGTGAGACTTTAAGAATGTTGGAATGATTATTGGAATGCTAGATTGAATGTCAATTTGATGGAAATTTGATTAATTTGATTAATTGAAATTCTAGGGTTCATGTATAATCCTAAATTGGGGATTTTCATTTTATGGATTCAATTGGGCATATGAGAAGTATATTAATCATTTTGGTAGTGTTTTGGAAACACTTAAATGTGTAATTGACACTTTTGGACTAAAATGAGCAAAATGCAAAAAGTTTGTCACTTTATGTGTTTTCGACTAATTGGGGTTTTTGGGTGATTCCAAATTTGATTTGGGATTAAATATTAAAATAAATAGTTTATTTTAATAGTTCAAAGAAAATTTTTGAAATTCAAAAAATCGGATTTTTCACGTTCCGCTGCGCAACCCGACATAACCGCTAATACGCCACAAGATGTTCATTTTTTTAGAAGTTGTCTATTATGTGAAGGTTTAAAAGTCTGAGTAGTACTTTTAAAAATTTACAAGTCATAAGATCATCTTCAACTAATTACTATATTTTGGTGCAAGTATTATATTAAATTGATGCAAATTTTATAGTAAATATTATTCTTATCTCCAACCCATTACATCAAATATTTAACTAAAAATAATGTTGACGGTGGATTTTGGTCTCAGGGTAATATAGGAATATCACTCCCGAGGTAATCCTCCTTCAATAGTGAATTTGTTTGGTTATGGGGGACCAAAAGCAAATTTAGCAAAAAACAGATAAACACACCAATCAACAAGGAGATTAAACGTGGTTCGGTGGATTTGGATCCGACCTACGTCCACGGACACAAATAGGAGGATACTTTTATTACTCAAACACTCTTTTCAGGTCTCTTTTTGTTTTCTACAAGTTAGAGCTTCATGATTCAGATGCCATTACACATATTCTGCCCTTCTATTTATAATAGTACAGAAATCAGATTCCTATTCGTATAAGAATTCCTGGTCGAAACAGTGTTCTCCTATTGTAAGGACTCCTGGTCTAATATTGCTTTCACTTTTCTTATTCCTTTTTGGATTCTGACTCATTACTTTTCCTTGTGAAAGTAAGATAACTTTTTTATCTTATCCGCAAGAATAGGGTGTCATCTTCTTGAGCTTGTCTCGCCATATGGTCGTTCTTCATGAGGTCGGTCATGATAGTTCTTTGTACTGAGAATGCTGCTGTCGACCTGATAGTGCCCGGTTTATTTGAACGAAAGTGGTCGGTCACCTATCATCAAGTGCTCGGCCTCTTACTGTTTGGCTCTTAGTGGTCGGGTCGGCATTAATGATTTTGACTGAGAAATGAATTACCTTTTTTACCCCTGTCGTGCTGCTTAAATAACATAGTGCCTGAAAACACCATCAACATCTGTCCCCTAGTTCTCGGTTCCAACGAGTATGCAAGTTGGTACCGGGAACTATATAAAGATGGTGTACCGATTTATTCTGGTGGAGGTCGACCCGGTTCTAAAGTGTTCCGTCGCCCCTTTTCAAGCGCCTTTTCTTGAGACGCGCAACAGTCATGTCTGTTTAAATGCCCATCAAATCATCTTTAAGGTTTTTTTCTAGTTTCGACACTTGTCGAACATCCGTCGGGTTCCCGCCAAAAAGGAAGCGAATCGACCGTGTAGAGGCGTCTTCATAGTGTGCTGATCTCAAACGTCTGTTTAAGTTTGGCAGATCTCCTTTGCGGTTGACACTTGGCGTTCATCCGGGTTTCTTTATTTCGATCAACGGCCACGAGTGCTCTTATTATGACTATAAGAAGACGAGGCTTCCACT
Source organism: Zanthoxylum bungeanum (assembly GCA_019454045.1). NCBI lineage: Eukaryota > Viridiplantae > Streptophyta > Magnoliopsida > Sapindales > Rutaceae > Zanthoxylum > Zanthoxylum bungeanum. The sequence continues at coordinate 27,291 of SKCR01019247.1, forward strand.
GTGCATTCTTTTTGGCAAATTCTCTTTCCTACTCGTGAACTTTTCTCTGCTCCAACAGCGACTCGTTCAACTCAGTGCTTTTGGAGTTTCTCTCGACCGCGAGTTCTCTTTCTCTCTCTCCGCTGTGACCTGTGAACATAAGGGTCGGGCAAACATACTGTACAACCTTTAACCTTTCCGAGAAGAACAAGTAAGTCTTCTGAACGACCTCTTCGCAGTTGTGTGTTGTGAATCTGTTGTTATTTTTGAATGTTGCTATGGAAAGATTTATAGCTTGTTGGTTTTTGCTTAGGGCACTTAGAATCCACCTGCCTAGTTGAGACGGCGGCTCTGAGAAGTTCTTAGTTATATGCTGATTTTCTGTTTCTTCGAATGTCAGGAATGTCTGACAACAAATCTTCCTCTTTAATACCTGATGGATCCTCGAATCCCCCTACTGAGGAGCTTTCCTCGGGTTCGGGGGCACCCAGTGTGGAAGACCTTGATACTACCCATACCCCTTCCGAAGTTGAGCAAGATACTTATCACCAGAGGGTCCCCCGGAGGGATCCAGAGCCCGGTGATCTTGGTAGCGTGGCTCTGGATATGAATCGTCCTTCCAAGATAACTGAGGATGACCTCGCACTATTTCGACAACGCTACGATATTCCAATAGGTATCGCTCTTGAAGTCCCCGGACCATTGGATCGTGCTAGTCAACCTGATGAAGGTTCGGTGGCCCTTCTTCCAGCTTTCTTTGAGTGCGGACTCCGGTTGCCAATTCAGCCCTTCTTTGCCTGGATTCTGGCCGAGATGGAGATTGCCCCCTGTTAACTAAGTCTAAACAGTTGGAGGATTTTGGCCGGGCTGTATGTAGTTTGGCATCGGGCGGGGCTCGGCGAACCTTCTTTTGAGGAGGTGAAGAGGTTGTATCGGTTGAAGGCCAACCCGAAGACTCACCACGGTTGGTACTATCTTTCAGCTTACGACAACTCATAAAACGTCGTCCAAAGGCTCCCTGACTCCAATAAGAATTTTAAGGATCTTTGGTTCTGGGCCACTGGAGATTGGGGACGGACCCTGAGGTCGGATGAAGGGGAGATCTTGGTCTTCGACATCTTTAGGGCGGGAGGTTAGGATACTTACTTTTAGCTCTTCTTCCCTTAGTCTTTTTTTGTCTGGATTCTTACCCTTTTTCTTCTACTCCTTCTAGCCTGTTGGAGAGATGCTCCCAAGGTCTCCCATCAGGTCCGGCAGCGGGTATTCTGGACTCGGCGGTACGCTGCCCATTGAAGGGAGTTGGTAAATGATGCGGCATTCTTTGAATCAGGACTTATACGGACCGCTCCTCCCAAGGTCTCTGGTCGGATAGGTAGATGTCTGTTGATCTTCTTTAGCCGGTTCCCTCGTTTATTTATCATGTTTGATGTCTTCTTTCCTTCTTTGTTCTTTTTGTATGCTCAGATCCTGAACCTTTCTTTTGCCTTTGCTCTTTGCAGGTATGTCGAAGAGACCGAAGTACCTTGATCGGTTGTCCGGTGTTTCGAAGAAAACTAGTCCTAGCGGAGCAGGTACTTCTCGGAAGCGGCCTGAAACTTCTGAGACCGGGAAGGTGGTCGAGGAGATGGGGCGTCCGAGCTCTCAAGGTCGGTCTTCGTCTTCCGGGGTGCTTCCAATGGGTGCTACCCGTCCTGATAGCCCTCTGAGGTCCTCCAGGAGGAGGAAACGTCGTTTTGGAGCTGTGGATCCTCAACTGCGGCGGGAATTGGAGGAGGAGGAGGCACCGAGCAGAGAAACTTCAGTCCGGGAGGAGGGTCTTCTAAAAAACTGAAGGGTGTTGTCGTTCTCGGGGTTAATGACCTTAGGAAGAATATCAGGGAGGCTACCTCCCATTTGGTACCGGCCTTCAATGAGCTGGCCGGGGCTGTACCACCTGAGAAAATTCCGAAGTTCGTGGACCTTTCACCCGAAGATGTGGTCGCCAAGTTGTGCTCCCAACTGGCTCAGGTTATTTCTTTTTTCTTCTTCTCTTCATCCGAGATGTCTTTCGGACTTGGTTTGCAACTAACTTCTTTTTCTTTTTGGCAGGCAAATTATTTGGCGGCAAAAAATAAGGACATGTTCGTAAGTCTTTTGTCTGAAGGCGGCCAGGCACAGAGGCTCCAGAACCGGCTCAGTGAAATGGAGGCCGAACTGGTCCGGAAAGAGGAGAATATAAAGAATCTGGAGCTGGCTGCTGTTGAGGCCCACACCATAAATAAAGCTCTCAGGGCCACCGCTTCTTTGGAGAGAAAAAATGCTGATGCCGCCAAGAAGGACTTGGAGGCTACCCGGGCCGACAACAGGATCCTTCAGGTGGAAGTGTGCAGCATTGAGTCCAAGCTGAGGGCCAAGGATGAAGAGGTGGTGCGGGCCCGGGATGAGTTGAAGAGGAGAGAAGCTGAGCTGGAGGCTGAAAGAGACGCGATCCGACTTGAAGGGGTCGGGGACTATGCTGAGATCATCCCGATGGTACTGCCTAGCCTTGATATGGGCCCTATTCATGCGGCCATCCGCTTTTGCAAAAGGGAGATGTCCGAGGCGGAGTTTCAGGAGTGGCTCCCCCTTCTTTCGAGGAGGCGATGGATCCCGACCCAATTTCGGTTGCTCCGGTCCCTCGTGTTCCCCAAGAAGTCTACTTTGAGGTTCCTGCTCCTGTCCCTGAAGCAGGGGTTTCCCAGGTTGACGTGCTTGAAGCTGCTGTTCCCCTTCCCGAGGCCGTGCCTACCCAACTAATGTCTGAACCAGCCGAGGAAGAATGTCTCGCCCTTGTTCGGGTTGATTGAGAAGGGGTAACCCGGAAGGGGCCCTGTGTATACTTAGCTTTTTTGTAATAATACTTTAAGCTGTGTTTTGACACACACACACACATATATATATATATATATATATATCTATATATATATATATATATATATATATATATATATCTCTGTGTTTTTTCTTGTCTCTTTCTTTTTTGTTGTTCTTTTTTTTTGTTATCCGAACATTTGAGACCCCTCCGTGGGGGACGACATGAGCTGGAGGGATGTAATCCAATCCCGAGCTAGACTCTGGGGGAATGTTACCTCCCCAGTTCGAAGAAAACCGACTCAGTGGGACGTAACCTGACCCCGAGCTGAGATGAACACTTGGCCCTGGGGAATGTTACGTCCCCAGGCCAAAAGGACGGACTCGGTGGGACACGACCCGACCCTGAGCTGAGATGAACACTTGGCCCTGGGGAATGTTACGTCCCCAGACCAAAAGGACGGACCAGTTGGGACACGACCCGACCCCGAGCTGAGATGAATACTTGGCCCTGGGGGAATGTTACATCCCCAGACCAAAAGGACGGACTCGGTGGGACACGACCCGACCCCGAGCTGAGATGAACACTTGGCCCTGGGGGAATGTTACATAACCCAGACCAAAAGGACGGACTCGGTGGGACACGACCCGACCCCGAGCTGAGATGAATACTTGGCCCTGGGGGAATGTTACATCCTCAGACCAAAAGGACGGACTCGGTGGGACACGACCCGACCCTGAGCTGAGATGAATACTTGGCCCTGGGGGAATGTTACATCCCCAGACCAAAAGGACGGACTCGGTGGGACACGACCCGACCCCGAGCTGAGATGAACACTTGGCCCTGGGGGAATGTTACATCCCCAGACCAAAAGGACGGACTCGGTGGGACACGACCCGACCCCAAGCTGAGAGAAACCAAGTGACCTAAGCGGAACGAATCCAGCCCCGAGCCGAATAAACAAGTGGCCTTGGCGGAATGAATCTAATCCGAGCCTGACTAACCACGTGGCCTCGGCGGAACGAAATCCAACCCTGCCCAGGTAATCTTTGGGACTTGCTCAGAAGGGAATTGAATCAACCTTGTGAAACCCTACCGAATCTGGCACGGGCGTCCCCTTGCCAGACAAGCGAAAAACAAAATCAAAATTTGAAAAAATAAGAACAAACTGGTGGGGGTGACTCAGCACTTGTCCCAAAAGAAAACTTTTTACAAATGTAAACAACAGCACGGATGCCTCAAAACAGCGTCCTGCCCGAGGTCTCCAAAACACAATTCTGAATCTTTCAATTCAGTGTCCCGGTGAACCAGGATTTGGATCAGTTGAGCGTTTAAATAGTGAGGGTACATCCTCTACACGTCGGGTCACTGTGGAGCCTGTGTATTGTTCGAGGGCTCCTCCTTACCACGCTGGAGCAGGCACACGCTACAGGTGCACAACGCATACCCGTGTTGCGCCTCTCTCGGATCCAAATGATGAATGGATCAAAGAGTGTCCGGGATACTAAGGGTATACTCCTCCTTAGGTCCGGTATCACTGGAGCTAGCAATCGTCACGGGGGCATTATCATCCCCCGTGTTATGCTTTCCCACGGATCCATTACATCGGTTAAGTGAGGATCAAAGGAGTGTCCGACACATTAAGGGCATGTTCCTCCTTATGTTCGGTAACACTTGAGTAAGCAATCGCCACAGGGGTATCATCCCTCCCTGTGCTATGCTTCTCACGGATCCTATGCATCGAGTGTGTCCCTGAAGACCCCAAGCCAAGAGTGATGCTTGGTTCTGGGGGAATGTCCCGTCCCCAGACCAACGAGCACGACTCGGTGGGACGTAACCCGACCCCGAGCCAGACGACCTCGGCGGAATAAGATCCAGCCCCGAGCTGTTTGGAACATTAAGGGCATATTTCTCCTTATGTTTGGATCGTTGCATTGAGTATGTCCCCGGGGTTCTTTGAATATGGTTTTGCAAAGTTTATTTATTTATTTTTTTTAGAAGAGCGGGTAAAAACAAAGAAAGAAGTTTTTTATTTATACTCGGGGACATACTGCCCTTCTTACAACTCTTTGTGGGTCATTTTGAGAGAGGCTCTGTATTCGAATTCCCGTTCCTTATTTTATATATATATTTTTTTTCTGCAAACGAAAAGGAGGAAGAGAGAGTTTACTGGAAGTATTTTCTCAGCATCTCAGCGTTCCATGGCTTTTTTAATCTTGTGCCGTCCAGCTGTTCTAGGGTGTATACTCCTGGCCTCACTACTTTTACTACCTTGTAGGGCCCCTCCCATTTGGCGCCTAACGAGCCTTCCTCTGGCCTTCGGGTATTCAGGGTGACCCTTCTCAGCACTAGGTCACCCGGGATGAAGATGCATATTCGAATTCTTTTATTGTAGAAGCGGGCCATCCTTTGTTGGTAGATTGCTATTTTTATGGCCGATCTTTCTCTCTCCTCTTCGATTAGGTCGAGGTGGTTTCTGATAAGTCCTTCATTCTGCTTACTTTCGTAGTGTTAGACCCTGTGGGAGGTCACCCCGATTTCTGCCGGGATGACAGCTTCATAACCGTATGCTAAGGAGAACAGAGTTTCTCCTGTGGAGTTTTTATAGGTTGTCTGGTGTGCCCATAGCACTTTTGGTAATTCCTCAACCCATAGACCTTTGCTGGATCCGAGCCGAGCTTTCAGGTTGGCTTTGATGGTTTTGTTCGTTGCCTCGACCTGTCCTTTTGACTTGGGATGGGCTGGCGTGGCGAACCTTAAGGCGATCCGGAGGTCTTCGCAGAGTTTTCTAAAGCCTTTTCTATCAAACTGCTTCCCGTTGTCGGTGATGATGGCTCGGGGGATTCTGAATCGGCAAACGATATTTTTCTTTAGGAATTCAGTGGTGGCTTTTTTCTCTGTTATGGTTGATAATGGCTCTGCTTCCACCCATTTGGTGAAATAGTCTATGGCCACGATGGCGTATTTTGCCTGTCCTTTTCCTCGTGGCACTGGCCCAATGATGTCTAGTCCCCACTGGGCAAAAGGCCAGGGACTGAGTAGTGTAGTTAATTGTTCTGCCGGTTGGTGGTGGAGATTTGCGTTTTTCTGACATCCTTCGCACTTGCGGGCCACTTCTATGCCGTCCTGGTGCATGGTCGGCCAATAAAAACCTTGTCTTAGTGCTTTAAAAGCGATTGAGTGACCCCCGGAGTGGCAGATGCCTGTATGTATCTCCCTGAGCACATAATTTGCCTCTTCTTCTGCCAGACATCTCAAGAGGGGGACTGAGTAACCTCTTCGGTAAAGTACCCCGTTGATTAGGGAAAATCTGGTGCTTTTATATCTTAACTTCCTGGCCTCCGTTTTGTCTCCTGGTGTTTCTCCTGTTTCCAAGTATTTTCTGATGGGTTGCATCCATGATGTTTTGCTTTCTTTATCTAGAACTTCTACCTCAGATTCCCCCACGTTTTTTTCCCGGATGTAAATCAAATGGATTATTCTAGGGTGCTCGGCTTTTGTTGAGGAGGTGAGTCGTGCCAGAGAGTCTGCTTCATAATTGTCTTCTCGGGAGATTTGTTCGAAGCGTACATCCCCCATCTTCCCCGTTAACTTTCGCACTTCGGTCAGATAGGCCATCATGCTAGGCTCTTTGGCTTGGAATGCTCCCTTTAGCTGCTGAATGGCTAACTGTGAGTCACTTCTTACTACCACATCTCGGATCCCTAGTACCGTACATAGTCTTAAACCGCCCAGTATTGCTTCATATTCTACTTCATTGTTGGTCGCTGCAAAAGCGAATTTCATGGCGAGCGGGATTTCTTCTCCTTTGTTGCTCTTTAGGATGACTCCCGCGCCATTACCTTGAGTGCTGGCGGAACCGTCTACAGACATCTCCCATTTGTCTTCTTCTATCGTCAGAACCTGGGGTTCAGTAAATTCGGCGACAAAATCTGCCAAGGCTTGTCCTTTCACTGCTGCTCTCGGGAGGTAGGAGATGTCGTGTTCACTTAACTCTACCGACCATTTTACTAGTCTGCCAGAAACTTCTGGGCGCTGCAGAATTTGTTTTAGGGGGTGATCGGTGTAGACCCTGATAGGATGGGCCTGGAAGTAAGGCCGTAATTTCTGAGCTGCCGTGATCAATGAAAGGGCGACCAGTTCATGTATCGAATATCGGGTCTCGGTGTCTAGGAGGGCTTTGCTGATGTAGTAAACCGGTTTCTGGACCTTGTCGGTTTCTTGTATTAGTACTGAACTCATTGCCCGCTCTTAAACGGCCAGGTATAAGTATAATGTTTCCCCCGGGAGTGGTTTTGCCAGGAGTGAGGGCTGTGTTAGATACTGCTTCAGCTGCTGGAAGGCTTCCTCGCACTCTGGTGTCCAGTTGATATCCTTCTTTGCTTTTTGGATTACTTTGAAGAAAGGGTGGCATTTGTCAGTTGCTCGTGATATGAACCGATTGAGCGCAGCCACTCTACCGGTCAGACTTTGTACTTCTTTCACTGTCTTGGGGGATTTTAGGCCCAGTATTGCCTGGATCTTCTGTGGGTTCGCTTCGATGCCTCGGGCACTTACCATGTAACCTAGAAACTTTCCTGAGGCTACTCCGAAGGTACATTTCTCTGGGTTGAGTTTCAGGTTGTATCTCCTTAACAGCTCGAAGGTCTTTTTTAGGTCGGCCATGTGATAGCTTGGTTCTTTCGACATTGTTATCATGTCATCGACATAGACTAGCATTGTCGTGCCAATGAGTGGTTTAAAAACTTTGTTTACCAACCTTTGGAAGGTTGCCCCAGCATTTTTTAGCCCGAAGGGCATTACTCTGTAGCAGTAAAGTCCTTGATCGGTAATGAAAGTGGTATTCTCTTCGTCTGAAGGGTACATTTTGACTTGTTTGTATCCGGAGAAAGCATCCATAAAGCTCAGCAAACCCTGACAAGCCGTGGCGTCCACTAGATGGTCTATGTTCGGCAAAAGGAAGCTGTCATTTGGGCACGCCTTGTTTAGGTCGGTGAAATCAACACACATTCGCCACTTGCCATTGTTTTTTCTGACCAACACTACGTTTGATACCCAATCTGGGTACTTTGCCTCCCTGATGAGACCTGCCTTTAGTAACTTCTCCACCTCGGTTCCTATTGCTTTACTCCTTTCTTGATTGAAGTTCCTTCTTTTTTGCCTGACTGGCTTGCGTGATGGGTCTGCTGCTAGGCGGTGATTGACGAATCTTGGGTCGATCCCAGGCATGTCATCGTATCCCCAGGCAAAGACGTCCGGGTATCCTTTCAGGCATTCTAGCAGATCTTGTTGTAGAGACTTGCTCAGGCCTCCCCATATCTTTAGGCTTTTTCCTGGCCCGTAAAGTTCTATTTCTTTTGTCTCCTCAGCTGCGGTGAGTCGGGCATTTTTGTTTGGCCGAGGCCCAGGGTTTCTGTTTTCTTCTTCCTCATCCAAACTTCTTTGTCGTTTTCGGGTATATTCTTTGATGCAGAGAGTCTCTCATGAGAGAGTTGCGAAGCAGTTGCGAGCTGTTTTCTGGCTTCCGCATACGATTCCGATCCCCTCCCGGGTGGGGAATTTCAGTTTTAGGTGGTAGCAGGACATTGCGGCTTTTTTTTTCATCATGAAAGGTCGTCTGACGATGGCTTGGTAGCTGCTCATACAGTCCACCACAGTGAAGTCTGTCGTGATCGTCTGGGTCCGGGGATATGTCCCGACTGTTATTACCAACTGTATCCTCCCTAGTGGGACGACAGTGGATCCTCCAAAATCGTATAGGGGAGTGCTGTCGTCGGTTAGGGCTGCATACTCTATCCCTAGGTCGTCCAGTGCCTCTTTGGAAATTATGTCGACTGCGCTTCCGGGGTCCACTAGGATTCTGTCTACTTCTGAGCCGCTAACTACCGCCTTGATTATTAACGCATCGTCATGAGGAAAACTTACCCCTCGGGTGTCCTCATCAGTAAACATTATCGGTACCGACCGACTTCCCTGAAGCCCTGTGCCCTGCTCCGTTTCTAGGACGTCCGGTCCTCAGTTTCTGCTGTTGTCTTTCTTTGACCGGTTAGAGTTTCCGGCCAGTGTTCTCCCTCCTGCGATGATATTAATTTGGTGGCCACCTGCTTTTTGTCTGGCCGTCATAACTTCGTGGTCAATGTATTTGTTCAGGTATCCGTTTCGTGCTAGGTCTTCCATCTGTTCCCGCAGATCTTTACACCCGTCCGTTGCATGTCCTCTGGAGTTGTGATGTATGCAGTAAGGCTTTTGGTTCCTCTTGTCCGGAGGAAATCTTCTTTGGCCAGGTTCTACCAAGAGGCCTTTCCCCTGAATCTCCATGACAATTTGTCCCAGTGGCTTCTTTAGGGGAATGTATGCATTTTCCTCGACCACATGGTTTACTTGGGTCGGCGCCCTTCTCTCTTGGTTGTCTCGGTGCAGTGGTTTGAACTCCTTGTGTTTTAGGGGCGCCCTTCTGGATTCTCTTTCTACGCGGCGGGGGGCGCCCTCTCTCGTGGTTCTTTCTCTGATGGTGTTCCCTCTTCGGGATAGTTTCTCCTCGTTTTCTAACAGAACGAACTTCCGGGCCACCTCCAGGGTGGTTGCGTAGTCCGGGGTGTCTTGGATCCTTAGGTGGGTCCATAGCCTCCCGATTTTCAAGGCTCCCTTTAAGCTTTCCAGGGCCTCGGGGGATTCATACCCTCCGACTTCGAGTACCATATTGTGGTATCTTTCAATAAATATTTTCAAAGGTTCATCATCTCATTGTTTCATAAGTCTTAGTTCTCCAATTGTCTTTCTGGGGACACAAGCCCCTTTGAAGTGCCGTATGAATGACTTTCTGAGTTGAGTGAAGCTGCTGATGCTTCTTGGGGCTAGGCTTCTATACCATAGGATGGCCGGTCCGGCTAGAGTTAAGGGGAACACTTTGCAAATGGCGTCCCTTGTTACCCCTTGTACCTCCATTAGTAGGACGAAACCTTCAACGTGGGTTTTGGGATTGGTATGGCCTTTGTATGGCGCCATGGTTGGCATGCTGAATCTTTTTGGGAACTTTTCTGACCTTATTTCTTCTGTGAGGGGGGACTCGTCTTTACCGTCCCGGGCGTCTCCTATGTCTGTATTGGGGAATACTCCCCATTTGGCTAGCTCCTCCCGTAGCCAAGATTTCATGCTGCGGTCTTTGGTTCCATGCCTCCTCTTGTGATCTCCTCATTTTCTGTTGTCTTGGGCGTGGTGCTTCTCAGGTCCGGTATCTCTTGCGCGGGCTATCATAGGTGGAGTCTGGTGACGATTTTTCATCCTCTTCCTCCCACATGTCTTCAGTTTGGGAGTCTTCCTGAACCACCACAGATCTTACCCTGTAGGGGCCCCTCCTCCGGGGTCTGTCGTCCTCAATTGTATCAACAATTCTTTTTCCCTCTGCTATTTCGTTCCTTCGTCGGCTAGTCCCGGCCTCGTCGTGTGCTCCTTCTATCTTTTCCAACCGGTCTACTATGGTTTTTAGCAAGGTCTAATTTTCCTCCCTTTCTTTCCTTAGGTTCTCCTCGATCTTCTCCATCCAATCTGAGGCTAAGTTTCCTGATGATTGGTGGTTTCCGCCTTCCGCCATTGTCTCACTACGCGAGTTGCTTTTTGTTAGTTCCTCACAGACGGCGCCAACTGTTGACGGCTGATTTTGGTCTCAGGGCAATATGGGAATATTACTCCCGAGACAATCCTCCCTCAATAGTGAATTTGTTTGGTTATGGGGGACCAAAAGAAAACTTAGCAAAAGATAGATAAATGCACCAATCAACAAGGAGATTTAATGTGGTTGGACCGACCTACGTCCACGGGCATAAAAAGGATGATACTTTTATTTAAACACGCTTCTCAGCTCTGCTTCTTGTTTTTTTACAAGTTTGATCTTAATGATTCTGATGCTGATTCTCCTTGCTCCCAATAATCTCCATCATCTCCCCCCTTTCAACTTGTTACCCCCCTTATTTATAATAGTGCAGAAATAAGATTCCTTCTTTTACAAGGGTTTCCTAGTTGAAATAATTTCTCTTTCCCATAAGGATTCCTAGTCAAAAACTACTTTTACTTCCGTTATCATACTAGCACATTGACTTACTAGTTTACCCCATGAAAGTAGGATAACTTATTATCTTATCTTGTATGGATAGAATGCCTTATCTTCCCGAACGTGTCTTGCCCTATGCTCGGTCTTCATGTGGTCGGTCATAATAGTCTTTTGTACTGAGAATGCTGTTGTCGACCTGATAATTGCCCGGTCATCTTGAACTCAAGTGCTCGGTCACTAACAGTAAAGTTCACGGCCCCTTACTGTTGACTCTTTAGTGGTCGGGTCGGCATCAATAATCTTGACTGAAAAGTGAATTACATTTTTTACCCCTGTCGTGCTGCTTAAATAACATAGTGCCTGAAAACACCATCAACAAATAATATTATTTAGAAAATTCTAGTTTTATTACTAAATAGATTTTAGAGCAGTTGGTGCAACACTATTCACAAAGCCATTTTGCGCCAAATCGCCAACCGAGCGGCAAAATGCGGATCTATTGGAGATGGCCTAATGGCCTTAGTACGTTTGTTCCCTGGACAAAAAAAGGGGCAGAAAATGTTAAAAATAACATTATATTTTAATCCATTAATCGTCTTCGATCTTCAAAACTTATACAATTTTTTTTATTTTTTTTGGAAAAACAATTAATAACGCACTTTTGTGCAACACATTTTATAAAGATTTTTATTATTGTGACAATAATATAAAGATTATTGACCATTTTTTTTACAATTAATAACATATTTTAGATATCGATTTTTTTAGAAATTATCTTTTAAGACAAGGCTTAAGGGTCTGACTATATTTTTTCAAAAATTTTATTTCACCGAGGACTGAAGTGCTAGTGTGAGTTATCAGGTTTGCTCCCTCGGTCACCGAGGACTGAAGTGTTAATGTGGTTTGATGATGTAAGATCCAGATCTTACCTTGAGGTTTTGAGTTCGAATTTAAGAAGTACGTTTCTTGTAAGAGTCTGAAACAGTTAAAAATTTTACCTACTCCGCTTAAGTCCTGAATGGATAATTTGATGATGGGGTTCCAACCATTGGAAGAAAAAAAAGATTTGTTCCCCTGCCATAAATGGGACAGAAAATGGCAAAGTGTACATCATGTTTTAATCTATCAATTGCTTCTTCAATCTTCAAAAATTTTACATTTTAAAAATAATAATAATAATTAATACCCCACTAATATGTAACAAAATTTATAAAAATGTCTACATCTACTTGTCAAAAATATAAAATAGTGAGTATTTTACATGCTAATAATAAAATGATAATCAATATAGTAAATATTTCCGAGTCAACTTGTTGATGGGGATTTCTGCAACTAATATATTCAACCAGTTCGGCAAGGACAAAGAGGGAACTTCCATGCTTAGGAAAATCAGACGGCCATATGTATTGGCCAGTTCTTAGGCCACCTAAGAATCCGAGAACCCCTTCCTCGGATCTGGCGCAGATTTCATGAGCCGACAACATCAGAGCCGAGGCCGACCACTTAAGACCGGTGGCTCAGTTTAATGTATCTTACCTCCTGAAACAAAGTTAATGAGTTCGGATATTTCGGGTCAGGACGGAAACAGTTTGGGTAGCTCGGCCTCTTAAAGACCGACGTGGGTTCAGAGCAGTTGGATTTTTCCCTCCAAAACCAACTTGCGCATTCGAAATCTAACAGGCTGTCATCATTAATGAAAAGGCGTGACAGTGTACTTTTACGGCGTGATGTGATGGGAAATCAGAGGGTAGACTTTGCTTTCGGTGATGGTAGATTGTGGAAGAGAATCTTTCAAATCACCGGAAACCCGCAGACCTGCATTGCAGGCGTCACAAAGATACGGGAACAGTAGTGTATATCCATTAGTATATAAGGGTTGGAAAATCACATTTGTAAGGGTTAGAGAATTTTCCATTTGAGAATCATTTGTAAGATGTATTGAGAGAGAACAATCTGCTCGGTTTCTTTAGACCTTCGCTAAAACAGGTCAGCCGAGCTTGGTTTGGTAATAAAACGAACCCCCCACCCCACTTTGTGCACATGGACGTAGGCAGGATTAGCTCCGCCGAACCACGTTGAACACTCTTTGTTCGATTTTTTGCGTTTATCTTGTCTTTTGTCAAATTTACCTTTGGCCTCCCCATAACCAAACAAATTCAAGGTTGACGGAGGATTGTCTCAGGAGGGTTATCTCGAAACTACCCCTGTGCCGAAAATCACCCGTCAATAGTTGCCGCCCTCTGTGGGGAAAGAGAAAAAGCAACTAGCGTGGTAGGACGATGGCGGAAGATGGGAACCATAGGTCATCGGAGAGTTCAACAACAGAGTGGATAGGAAAAATGGAGGAAAGCATGCGGAAGGATATGGAGGAGAACCAGACCCTCATGAAGGATATGTTGGAGAAGCTGGAAAGGCTAGAAAAAGCGAATAATGAAAGGTTGGAGGCTGGTCCAAGTCGGAGGAGAAATGAGATAGCGGAAGGGAAAATGGTTGTACACCTAAGTGGCGATGATGAACCTTAGAGGAAGGATCCACATAGGGTGAGGTCAGTGGTGATAGCGAGAGCCTCGCCAGCGGAAAGAATTTGGGGGGAGAAGAAGAGAGGCGAACGCCTGAGTCTTCAAGCAATAGCCCACGCTCTAAGAAGGGAGAAGATATGAGACGTGATGAAGGGGATTGAGAGGCATCTGGTCACGAAACACGTCGCGCTCGGAGTGGTAAGCATGACGAAGCTCGCGGGAGTCAACGCGAGGCCACAGAAAACCATATGAAAGCTTGGTTCAGAAAGGAAATGAGAAAGTGGGAAGATAACTTGAAGACGGATAAAAGGGATAGTCGGGACGGGGAGGCTGCATCTCCCTTCACAGAAGAAATCTTGTCCGCTGAATTTTCTAAGCGGTTCACCATGCCTTCTATGAGCTCCTACAGGGGCCATACTGACCATAAATCTCATGTTGAGAGTTCTGTTTTGTTGATTGAGGTCCAAGGAATTGTGGGCGAGGCCATATGTAGGTTTTCCCTCTAACCCTTAGTGGGCTTGCAATCTTGTGGTTTAGAAGCTTGGCTCTGGGAAGTATCGATAATTTCTCTCAGCTCCGGAAGTCCTTTGTTTGGCACTTCAAATGAGCGAGTGTCCCAAAAAGACTGTAGGGGAATTGAGGTTGATGAAGCATGGGGACGATGAGCCCCTAAAGAACTTTGTTGAAAGATACCACAGCATGGTGCTCGAGGTCGGAGCCTATGAGTCAACGGAGGCTCTAGAAAGTCTCAAGGGGGCCCTGAAGGTTGGGAGATTATAGACTCACTTGAGGGTACATGACATACCATACTACGCCAATGCTCTGGAGTTGGCTAGGAAGTTTGTTTTGATAGAGGAAGATGAAAAGACCGCCCTGAAGAGAGGGGTTCAAAAGGAAAAAGTGTTGAGGTCGGAGAAGCCGCGAAGGCCAGATAGAGAATTAAGGAATCCCCCTCCAAGACAAATGGAGTTCAGGCTAGTGCCTCCCAGCAGTGTACCACAAGAAAGAAGGGTTCAAGCACAAGTAAATCATGTGGCCGGAGAAGCAGGATATACACCTCTGAACAAGCCGATGGAGGAATCAGGATATAAATCATGTTTAATTGGAGGAAGCATCTCAAAGAGTGATGGAGTAAAAAAAAATTAAATAAATAAAAAAATCCGAGATCCGAGTTATTAAGTCTGTAAGGGTGTTTTAACACCTAGTGCCCTAAAACCAATTGGTTTGGGAGTCACTGGCCCAAAGCTCGCTACATGGATCGAAGATGCTACAAAAATATATATATCTGAAGTCTGAGTAATTAAGTCTGTAGGGGTGTTTTAACACCTGGTGCCCTAAAGCCAACTGGTTTGGGAGCCACCGACCCAACACTCGCTACATAGACGGAAGATATTGTATATAAATAAAAAATAGAAAAAAAAATCAAAGAAAAAATCAGAAAAATGAGAAAAATTATTCCATTGCTGCAAAAAGGTGTGAAATCTGATAGAACTTTAGGACAAAAATATTACTCTCTTATCAACTGAACTTATGACTGTTGTGGGCAAAAATGAGTTGTTTAATATTTTGTTAGCTATGTATATGGAGAATGGTAAAAATAATCGGAGAATTTACTTATTTAGTAATTTAGAAAAGAAACAAAACAACTAGTAACTTGGAATAGAAGTTTCACCTAATTAGTCACTAACTTCGAGTTCCTTCTTCAGCTGGTTGATCTTCGCTGCTTCTTGTCCAACAATCAACATGTCATCTACATACAGTAGAAGAGCAACGAAATTTCCATCTGGAAACCTCTGAATGTATACACACTGATCTGCTGCAGTTCTTTTGTAGCCTTGACCCACCATGAATGAGTCGAACTTCTTGTACCATTGCCTCGGTGCTTGTTTGAGCCCGTACAAGCTCTTTTTCAGCTTGCAATCTCTTTTCGCTTGTCTTTTTGCTTTTGTGTACATTAGTTTTATTACCTTTTTACTTTTGTAAAATGTTTGTGGGTATCATTGCTGTAAACCCTCACGAGACTACAACTCGTCCACTAGGGACACCTAGGGGTTTAAAGGCTTGTTGCATATGCTAAATGCAACCGTGATCCCGACGAAAGTGGCTTAGTTAAATTTTATTATGTTATTTTATTTTATGTTTTGCTCGAGGACTAGCAAAATTTTAGGTTTGGGGGTGTGATGAGTGGTATTTATATCACTATTTCCCACTCATTTAACCTTATATTTTGTATAGTTTCTTGAGTTTTGTGAATATTTTGATGTGTTTTTATATGTTTTACAGATATAAATAATATTGGGATTCAATGGAATTAATTCAGGGTGAAAACGATAAATAATGAAAAAAAAAAAAGAAATAAATGGCAAAACTGTAATTTCATGCTCATATGTCACGACCCGTGGACCACTTCGCATCGTGACACATCAACATTAGCACCGAAAAGAGTCCATGCCGACATGCTTGAAAATGAAGATTGAAGATAATGATATGGTGTGGAGTGATTTCTTTTCTTTTATATTTTGGAGGGCTGATCTTCCCACCCCCTCTGACAGCAGCCCTCCTTTTCTCTCTTTTTGAAATGACGAAAATATCCCTCACTTTAATAAGAATTCTCTTCTTTGGATATTTCATTTATGCTAATAAAGACACATTTTCACTTCTTTTTTTTCTTTTCTCATCTGGGACGTGCATAAGTTATTCAACCTAAATATATTTTTAGTTTTGGAACATTTTTAAATGCCCTATTTCTTAATTTTGGAACTGTTTTAAATGCCTCATTTCTTTCTCCCAAATTCTATTTCCCAATAAATCAAAGATATCCATTTTTTTATTTATTGATATATATATGTGTGTGTATATATATATTTATTTTATTAATTAATTTTTTATAATTTTTTTAAATTTATATTTTTGGTCTTTATATATATATATATATTTATATTTTTTTAAATAAATATTATAATTTTCATATTTATTGTTATTTTTTTGTGTTCATTTATTCATTTAATTTTTGTGATTCTTTTTTAATTTATTTAACACTACTTATGTATTATAAAAATATTCTCATGTTTATTAGAAAAATAACTTTTTAAAAAATATGGATACTGATAATATTTAATAAAATATTTAAAAAAAAAAAAGAAGTAAAAGTAGATATGGATTTTGAGAAGATTTAATAAAATATTTAAAAAAAAAAAGTAAAAGTAGATATGGATACTGATTTACGAAATTAAATAAGACAAATAATTTTTAATAAATAACATATAAAATCATAATCAAAATCAACACTACTTTTAATAAAGTATTTTTTTAAAAAAAAAAAGTTTGTTAATAAATATATTTGATTTATTAAACAAATATACTATCAAAAAATTTATTTTATAAAATTATTTTATTTGGTTAAATTATATTTTTTAATACATAAGTAGTATTAATTAAATTAAAAAATGAATCAAAAAAATATATTGATAGATACTGTAATATTTATTAACAAGAAGCATAAAATTTTACAATTATAAAATTATAAAATAATTTATAAAATGATAAAGGGAATTATATAGTATATAATTTGTTTAAATTAATATATAAATATATAAATTTTATTATGTATAATAATTGAGAGTCATTTAACACAATATGAGGGATATTGTGGTAAATGCACTAGGGGACAAAGGAGGGGGGAGATGGCAGGTGGTGTCAGGAGGGGGTGATGATCAATTTTCTATATTTTGGAGGCAAATATTTGACTTTTTTGGCAAGTGGGCCAGATCAATAAATACGTAAAAGACTAGTATTACACTTGTGCGCGTTGTGAGGGCATAAACGGCATAGTTCTCATATATTTGGGTATAGGATACTCATGCAAGTGTAATAAGAGGTTGTGTTTTACCGATGGTATGGGAAACAGCTTCGCTCTGGATAGACCCCCTCGGAATTTGATGAGTGGTATTTATATCACTATTTTCCACTCATTTAACCTTATATTCTGTATAGTTTCTTGAGTTTTGTGAATATTTTGATGTGTTTTTATATGTTTTACAGATATAAATAATATTGGGATTCAATGGAATTAATTCAGGGTGAAAACGATAAATAATGAAAAAAAAAAAAAAAGAAATAAATGGCAAAACTGTAATTTCATGCTCATATGTCACGACCCGTGGACCACTTCGCATCGTGACACATCAACATTAGCACCGAAAAGAGTCCATGCCGACATGCTTGAAAATGAAGATTGAAGATAATGATATGGTGTGGAGTGATTTCTTTTCTTTTATATTTTGGAGGGCTGATCTTCCCACCCCCTCTCACAGCAGCCCTCCTTTTCTCTCTTTTTGAAATAACGAAAATATCCCTCACTTTAATAAGAATTCTCTTCTTTGGATATTTCATTTATGCTAATAAAGACACATTTTCACTTCTTTTTTTTCTTTTCTCATCTGGGACGTGCATAAGTTATTCAACCTAAATATATTTTTAGTTTTGGAACAATTTTAAATGCCCTATTTCTTAATTTTGGAACTGTTTTAAATGCCTCATTTCTTTCTCCCAAATTCTATTTCCCAATAAATCAAAGATATCCATTTTTTTATTTATTGATATATATATGTGTGTGTATATATATATTTATATTTTTTTAAATAAATATTATAATTTTCATATTTATTGTTATTTTTTTGTGTTTATTTATTCATTTAATTTTTGTGATTCTTTTTTAATTTATTTAACACTACTTATGTATTATAAAAATATTCTCATGTTTATTAGAAAAATAACTTTTTAAAAAATATGGATACTGATAATATTTAATAAAATATTTAAAAAAAAAAAGTTTGTTAATAAATATATTTGATTTATTAAACAAATATACTATCAAAAAATTTATTTTATAAAATTATTTTATTTGGTTAAATTATATTTTTTAATACATAAGTAGTATTAATTAAATTAAAAAATGAATCAAAAAAATATATTGATAGATACTGTAATATTTATTAACAAGAAGCATAAAATTTTACAATTATAAAATTATAAAATAATTTATAAAATGATAAAGGGAATTATATAGTATATAATTTGTTTAAATTAATATATAAATATATAAATTTTATTATGTTATTTTATTTTATGTTTTGCTCGAGGACTAGCAAAATTTTAGGTTTGGGGGTGTGATGAGTGGTATTTATATCACTATTTTCCACTCATTTAACCTTATATTCTGTATAGTTTCTTGAGTTTTGTGAATATTTTGATGTGTTTTTATATGTTTTACAGATATAAATAATATTGGGATTCAATGGAATTAATTCAGGGTGAAAACGATAAATAATGAAAAAAAAAAAAGAAGTAAAAGTAGATATGGATACTGATTTACGAAATTAAATAAGACAAATAATTTTTAATAAATAACATATAAAATCATAATCAAAATCAACACTACTTTTAATAAAGTATTTTTTTAAAAAAAAAAAAGAAGTAAAAGTAGATATGGATACTGATTTACGAAATTAAATAAGACAAATAATTTTTAATAAATAACATATAAAATCATAATCAAAATCAACACTACTTTTAATAAAGTATTTTTTTAAAAAAAAAAAGTAAAAGTAGATATGGATTTTGAGAAGATTTAATAAAATATTTAAAAAAAAAAAAGAAATAAATGGCAAAACTGTAATTTCATGCTCTTATGTCACGACCCGTGGACCACTTCGCATCGTGACACATCAACATTAGCACCGAAAAGAGTCCATGCCGACATGCTTGAAAATGAAGATTGAAGATAATGATATGGTGTGGAGTGATTTCTTTTCATTTATATTTTGGAGGCAAATATTTGACTTTTTTGGCAAGTGGGCCAGATCAATAAATACGTAAAAGACTAGTATTACACTTGTGCGCGTTGTGAGGGCATAAACGGCATAGTTCTCATATATTTGGGTATAGGATACTCATGCAAGTGTAATAAGAGGTTGTGTTTTACCGATGGTATGGGAAACAGCTTCGCTCTGGATAGACCCCCTCGGAATTTGATGAGTGGTATTTATATCACTATTTTCCACTCATTTAACCTTATATTCTGTATAGTTTCTTGAGTTTTGTGAATATTTTGATGTGTTTTTATATGTTTTGCAGATATAAATAATATTGGGATTCAATGGAATTAATTCAGGCTGAAAACGATAAATAATGAAAAAAAAAAAAAAGAAATAAATGGCAAAACTGTAATTTCATGCTCTTATGTCACGACCCGTGGACCACTTCGCATCGTGACACATCAACATTAGCACCGAAAAGAGTCCCTGCCGACATGCTTGAAAATGAAGATTGAAGATAATGATGTGGTGTGGAGTGATTTCTTTTCATTTATATTTTGGAGGCAAATATTTGACTTTTTTGGCAAGTGGGCCAGATCCAAAATGTACATGCCTATTCTTGGACCCTCTTTCACGTGATTTTGGTTGCCTTTTGTTGACAATTTGCTTTGGTGAAATTGATTGCATGGAAGTGGAGGCATGGGCATGTTTCATTTTTTTTTGTCCTTTTGCATCTTTCATTGTTATTTTAATTATGGCAATTCACGTGGGCCTTAACACTTTATGCATGGCTCATCTCATGCAAATTCAAAGAGGGATCCACGTGATTTGGCCTTTGTGCTTGGATGGAATTCACATTTGGAAGATTGTGCAACTTTGGGAGAAGTGAAGCACATGCGCAATTCGGTCTTGATTCCTTTGAAATCTTCGTGCTTTTCTTAAGGTTTTTCATAAGCTTTAAGATTAGCATCTATTTTGTAATTATAATTAAATAATTAATTTATGTATTTTTATTTTTAATTTTAATTTCAGTATTTTATTTTTATTTTCTTTATGTTTTGTAGTTAAATTTCTGCTGGGGTAAAATGTGAAATATTTAATATAATTATCTAGGTAAATCTCACTTAATTATAATTTATAAATTATAATTTAACTGGATTAATTAATGTCAGACTTTATTACCGTCTATTGATGAGCGGAAAATATATCAATATTTACCGCCCCTTTAACTTAATATTTTGTTTAGTTTCTCGGGTTTGATGAACGTTTTGATATGTTTTATTTTATTTTGCAGATAAAATAATATCGGGACTCAATGAAATCATTTAGGACGAAATGTGGATCAAATAAGGGCAATTATTGGACTTGATATATTAATTTTGGAGATTGGAAACTTGAAAGGGCGTTTTTGACGAAGTGCAGTTTTGGAAATTCCAGTTTTGCGCATCTGTCGTATTTTGGGCATAACTTTTTACTCCGATATCGGATTGAGCTGATTCAAGTTCCAGATTAAAGAAGACTCAAATATCTACAACTTTGAAAGAGAAAAGATTTTCGAATTCTGAAGATTTCATGACCGAAATTGATGAACCATCCAGAAGTGTGTGGAGTGTAATTATTAAAAGTCATTATCAATCATTTTCAAAGCAAAATATTAATTAATAAATAATTAATAAAAATTATCAAATCACCACCAAACAAGATAAGCAATTAGTGGAGCAATTATGGATTTGGTGGAGTAATTAGTGGAGAAATTAATAATGGATTTGGTGGAAAAATTGATTGATGATTTGATGGTGGCAAAATTTTGCCTATAAATACCAAGCCATTTCATTTGTAAAATTCATACTTTCTTCTTTGAAATTCTTAATGAATAAATAAGAAGATTGTATCTAGTTTGTTTATTTTTAGTTTTTAGTAATTAATTTTCAGTTTCGCACTTTCTTTTCTTTACTTTTCAGTTTTTACTTTCCGCAATTTACTTTTACGCACAGTACTTTTCTTTCTTTAATTTTTCAGTTTTTACTTTTCAGTAATGAGGAGGTAATTTCCCAAGCTAGGGTGAAAGGTAATTCTTTTACTGTTACTAATTAGATTAATCTCCCTTAAAAATAATATATTCACTATTTAAAATACTGATTAATAAAGGATACCGCTATATTGGTCGGTTGGCAATTCAATTTAATCTGGTTTAAACCTGACTAATCAAGGATACCGCCAGATTGGTCGGTTGGTAAATTTATTTTTGTACCGCCTTTATGGCTGGATTATGGACAAATATTACCACCTATATGACTGGTTGGACTTAATTTGACTTAATCAGGATACCGCCAGATTGGTCGGTTGGTAAAATAATATCACAAGTTTATATATTATTTTATGAGAGATATCTAAATTAGTAGTAGTAAAAGTAATTCCTTTTACCTTAGCATTTTATTTTATTTTATTTTACTTTTCAGTTTTTACTTTATGTCTTTTACTTTTCAGTATTTTTACTTTATGTCTTTTACTTTTAAGTTGTTACTAGTCCTAGTTATGTGTTAGTTATCTGGGGTTGTGATGAATTCTAATATCACCGGTTTATAAGGGGTTTTTATAGTTTGGGTAATTTAAAGGTTTACTTATTAAGTCTTAAGCTTAATGCTTCTTGTTGTCTGATCACCAATAAGATTGATGTGGTAAATCTAAAATGAACTAGACATAGAGATTTTAGGTTTCAGCCTCAGACTTAATAGCCCACGATCTTCCTTGAGGATAGATAACCCTTTAATAGATTTCCTTACAGGATAGGAATATACCTGTCGGGCGGGGGTAGCCATAATTGGAACTTAAACTTAATGAATCCAGATAATTTGGTTGACATAGACATATGGTTCAATTGGGTTAAACTGGGTATTTGCGTCTGACCATCGACAGAGGCTTTTGCATAATTTAGTGTTCCAGGTTAGTAAACTGATTTATTACACAAACATAAAATAACCACTTCATATTTTAAATGATATTAGAATGATTCACGACCCTAGATCTTTGTGTCTTTTGTTATTTTTCCTTAGTATTTTCTTTTGTCTTTTTATTTATTTAATTTTGCAAAACCACTTTCAACCAATCAAACAATCATTCTCTTTTCCATCTAATTAGATATTTGTAAATAAATAGATTCAATAATTAATAACAACAGTAGGAATTAAGTCCTCGTGGGATCGATATTTTTATACTACTTGAACGATACGTGCGCTTGCGTTATACGTGTGTGTTTACGCCGGTCAAGTTTTTGGCGCCGTTGCCGGGGACTTATATTTCTTGAGTTGTTAATTTTGAAACTATCAAATTTACTTATATCTAATTTTCTTTCTTTTATTTTCTAATTTTTATTTCTTTTGTTTTCAGGTGATTAAAAAATGGAACACTACTGGGAGATTGAAAGATTACGAGCTTTACAAGAAGATACACCCTACATCTGGGAGCAACAGTCCGATTTTCTGAGGCCTGTTGTCCAGCCCAACAATTATCACTGGATGCCAGAACCAAGCAATACCACATTTGCTCAACAGAACGAGATGGGGAGATGTATGATATGTGATGGTAACCACCCGAGCGATCAATGTATATACCGTTTAGGGTGGCAGAGCTATCAAGATCCTTTATGGTATGATGAGCCATCACATTTCACAGAACCACATTTTTCATCTTATCCACCATCTACATATGATTTCCATCAACAATCAGAACCATCAAAGATTCACATGCTCAAAGATTGGCTCGTAGAACGGGAAGCTCAATTAGATGCACAAATTCAGAGACAATCAGAAATCCTTCAAATGATGACAGATCAAATGAGACAATTCACAGAAAACCAGGACTACATACCTCAAGAACCAGTTTCAGATGACACTGATGAAGCCTTCGAGTACCAATCATTTCACAATGACACTTCAACAGAGGAGGAGGCTGAGCAGTATCAACAACCAAAGGTATCAGTTCAGGAGCCCGAACCGGCAAAGTCTCAATTTGACTTTTATTATTCAGATTCTGACGAGGATGAAGCTGATCTATTTGTACCAACTGCACCAACAACGGAGGATCAAACTTTCAATCCTCAAAATGAAGATCTTGGAGCATGCTTTACCTTGATGTTTGAAGAAGATCTATCTGAACCATCCATTCCAGTCGTATCAGAGGATGAAAACCTAAAGTCAGAAACATCTTTGCATCCTCAGGTTGACAATTTTGAAGCATGTATTTCACAGATGACAGATGAAGAGCTGAATATAGAAATTTTAAAATACATCTGTGAAGAAAATGTGGAGCAAGAAACAGAGCAAATGAAGGAGCAAATGTCTGACCTTAATAAAGATCCAGAGCATTCAGGAGAAACATCACTGTTTTGGGGAGTACAAATCAAAGATATCGCCCAGAAGCTTGACAGAATGGAACTTCCATTCCAAGTCAAGCATCATACAAGACCTCCTGATTTTCTTTCTTTCTTTGCAGGAACCACTGGAACAATAAGGAGCAAAAAGGTGGCACGAGCACTGAATGAGACAAAACTCTTTTTGCCACTTTACCGTTGGAAGAGACCCTTCAAAAGCAACGCTCACGGGATTGTCTTTAATCGGACATCCAAAACGACACTGAAACCTCCTTAACAGATGAATTTCAGTCACGTCTGGCTGAAGACGAAAAATTTAGCGCTAGCAGGGAGGCAACCCATGCAATTTGTTGTAATTTTTGTTTTCATATTTTGTGTATACATGTTGTAGACTTTTTAATTTTGTGTGTTATTTTTGTAGGGAAAGGCACAAACGGAGCATTTTAAAACAGAAGGAATTGTGTTTGGCAATTAAAGAGGAGAAACAATTCATTAACGATGGCTGAGTAAAGAATTAAATCTTAAGACGCATCCTAATGGATTTATATACCAAACAAGTGGCGTATTGCATACACAATTCCGTTGCCTTAATTATTGCTTTGATTCGCTTTTCTGTTGTAATTATCTTTGTTTTCGTAGACAGGATCCAGACTTTTTGACCTTTCACGATCCATTTTGTTGTTTAGCTAACAAGCGTCCTCTGGAAGATACTTGTGCTATTTTATTCACCCTTTTCAGGTACTATAAATTCAGCCCGTCATTGCACTTTTGAAGGCATCCATAGTTGAGAAAGAAATACATAAAAAAAATGGAATCCACTTCAAGAAGACGAGTTGAAAACATCTGTGTGTTTTGCGGTAGTACTGTTGGTACTAAACCACAATACATAGAAGCAGCACAGGAATTGGGTCGAGTCTTAGCCGCAAGGAATATGCACTTAATATATGGCGGAGGTAATCTTGGACTAATGGGGATTGTTTCAAAGGCCGTACAGGAAGGAGGAAGTCATGTTTTGGGAATCATCCCAAAACCCTTGGCAGAGGCAAATCTTATTGAACCAACAAACGGAGAGGAACTGATTGTACCAGGTATGTCTGAACGACTGGTAGAAATGATTAACCGTTCTGATGCTTTTATTGCTTTGCCAGGTGGCTTGGGCACATTGGAGGAAATTTTTATTGTACTATCTTGGGCGAACCTAAACATACACCAGAAACCAATTGGGTTGCTCAACATTGATGGATTTTATGATTTTCTTTGTGTGTTTCTTGATGATGCTCGGAGAAATGGGTTCGTGTCGAAACCTATGAAAGAACTCCTCTTTACTGCCAGAACTGCTCCGGATCTAATTGACCAACTCATAGCCTATGAACCACAAGTTGACCCTATCATTTCAAAGATAAAATGGTCCGATGATGATCGTGGTAAGAAGCGTCGAATAAATCTGGATCTTAACCTTTAATTTCCTGTAGAATTTCAACTAACCAGGTACGATTTTCTAAACTCTTCTTCTACTGTTTAAGACATTGGGGACAATGTCTCATTTAGGTTTGGGGGTGAGATATAGTTAATAGTACTTGTTTGTATTGTGTTTTTATTTTTAGTCCAAAATTTTTCGAAAAATACAAAAAAATGAAAAATTTTCAAAAAATTACAAAAATATTTTGTGTTTTTGTGTTTTTAATTTGACTAAAAAGGTGAAATTAGTAAGAGATAGCTGAGTAAGGAGTTTCCACTCCTGAGACGTATCTCAAACCTAATTCGAAACAAGTTAATTTTTGTTTATTTCATTTTAAATTATTTAATTTGTGAATTCTCCATAAAATGGACTAAAATGAATCTTCATATGCTCAGTTGACAATATTATCAACATATATAGTAACATACAAACATGAGCTAAAATTGAAAAGTTTGTAATCTTCAGTGCTCTAGTTTAATTGGAGGAAGCATCTCAAAAAGCAATGGAGTAAAAAAAAAAAAAATCTGAGATCCGAGTTATTAAGTCTGTAAGGGTGTCTTAACACCTAGTGCCCTAAAGCCAACTGGTTTGGGAGTCACTGGCCCAAAGCTCGTTACATGGATCAAAGATGCTGAAAAAAATATATATATATCTTAAGTCTGGGTAATTAAGTCCGTAGGGGTGTCTTAACACCTGGTGCCCTAAAGCCAACTGGTTTGGGAGCCACCGACCCAACACTCGCTATATAGATGAAAGATATTGTATATAAATAAAAAAATAGAAAAACAAATCAAAGAAAAAATCAGAAAAATCAGAAAAATTATTCCATTGCTGCAAAAAGATGTGAAATCTGATAGAACTTTAGGACAAAAATATTACTCTCTTATCAACTACACTTATGACTGTTGTGGGCAAAAATGAGTTAATATTTTGTTGGCTGTGTATATAGAGAATGGTAAAAACAATCGGAGAATTTACTTGTTCAGTAATTTAAAATAAAACAAAACAACTAGTAACTTGGAGTAGAAGTTTCACCTGATTAGTCACTAACATCTTTATTCTATTTTCGTTTGTCTTTTTGCTTTTGTGTGCATTAGTTTTATTATCTTTTTACTTTTGTAAAACGTTTGTGGGTATCGTTGCTGTAAACCCTCACGAGACTACAACTCGTCCACTAGGGACACCTAGGGGTTTAAAGGCTTGTTGCATATGCTAAATGCAACCGTGATCCCTACGAAAGTGGCTTAGTTTAATTTTAATTTTATTTTGTTGTTTTGCTCGAGGACTAGCAAAATCTTAGGTTTGGGGGTGTGATGAGCGGAAAATATATCAATATTTACCGCCCCTTTAACTTAATATTTTGTTTAGTTTCTCGGGTTTGATGAACGTTTTGATATGTTTTATTTTATTTTGCAGATAAAATAATATCGGGACTCAATGAAATCATTTAGGACGAAATGTGGATCAAATAAGGGCAATTATTGGACTTGATATATTAATTTTGGAGATTGGAAACTTGAAAGGGCGTTTTTGACGAAGTGCAGTTTTGGAAATTCCAGTTTTGCGCATCTGTCGTATTTTGGGCATAACCTTTTACTCCGATATCGGATTGAGCTGATTCAAGTTCCAGATTAAAGAAGACTCAAATATCTACAACTTTGAAAGATAAAAGATTTTCGAATTCGGAAGATTTCATGACCGAAATTGATGAACCATCCAGAAGTGTGTGGAGTGTAATTATTAAAAGTCATTATCAATCATTTTCAAAGCAAAATATTAATTAATAAATAATTAATAAAAATTATCAAATCACCACCAAACAAGATAAGCAATTAGTGGAGCAATTATGGATTTGGTGGAGTAATTAGTGGAGAAATTAATAATGGATTTGGTGGAAAAATTGATTGATGATTTGATGGTGGCAAAATTTGCCTATAAATACCAAGCCATTTCATTTGTAAAATTCATACTTTCTTCTTTGAAATTCTTAATGAATAAATAAGAAGATTGTATCTAGTTTGTTTATTTTTAGTTTTTAGTAATTAATTTTCAGTTTCGCACTTTCTTTTCTTTACTTTTCAGTTTTTACTTTCCGCAATTTACTTTTACGCACAGTACTTTTCTTTCTTTAATTTTTCAGTTTTTACTTTTCAGTTTTACTTTATGTCTTTTACTTTTCAGTATTTTTACTTTATGTCTTTTACTTTTAAGTTGTTACTAGTCCTAGTTATGTGTTAGTTATCTGGGGTTGTGATGAATTCT
This sequence comes from Zanthoxylum bungeanum, assembly GCA_019454045.1. Taxonomy (NCBI): domain Eukaryota; kingdom Viridiplantae; phylum Streptophyta; class Magnoliopsida; order Sapindales; family Rutaceae; genus Zanthoxylum; species Zanthoxylum bungeanum. The sequence goes on from SKCR01019247.1 coordinate 54,572, forward strand.
AATATCACCGTTTATAAGGGGTTATTTTATAGTTTGGGTAATTTAAAGGTTTACTTATTAAGTCTTAAGCTTAATGCTTCTTGTTGTCTGATCACCAATAAGATTGATGTGGTAAATCTAAAATGAACTAGACATAGAGATTTTAGGTTTCAGCCTCAGACTTAATAGCCCACGATCTTCCTTGAGGATAGATAACCCTTTAATAGATTTCCTTACAGGATAGGAATATACCTGTCGGGCGGGGGTAGCCATAATTGGAACTTAAACTTAATGAATCCAGATAATTTGGTTGACATAGACATATGGTTCAATTGGGTTAAACTGGGTATTTGCGTCTGACCATCGACAGAGGCTTTTGCATAATTTAGTGTTCCAGGTTAGTAAACTGATTTATTACACAAACATAAAATAACCACTTCATATTTTAAATGATATTAGAATGATTCACGACCCTAGATCTTTGTGTCTTTTGTTATTTTTCCTTAGTATTTTCTTTTGTCTTTTTATTTATTTAATTTTGCAAAACCACTTTCAACCAATCAAACAATCATTCTCTTTTCCATCTAATTAGATATTTGTAAATAAATAGATTCAATAATTAATAACAACAGTAGGAATTAAGTCCTCGTGGGATCGATATTTTTATACTACTTGAACGATACGTGCGCTTGCGTTATACGTGTGTGTTTACGCCGGTCATCTATTTGGTCGGGTTAAATATAAATTACTTTACCGCCTATATGGCTGGTCTTTATGTGACAGATAATTACCGCCTATATGGCTGGTGTAATTGGACTAAATGGATTACCGCATATATGGCTGGTTTTAAATGTTTAACATTATTAATTCCTGAGAAAGCTGAACAGAAAATAATTTATATATTATAATAAGTGAGATTCCTAGATATGAAATATTAAATGTGGATCCTTTAACCCCAGTATTGTCTTTTTATTCTAGGGAAGTGATGAAACACAATATTCACATACTTAATAATTGATTTTCTTTATTTGGTAATTCTTTAGTTTGTTTATTGAGTCTTAAGCTTAATGCTTCTTGTTGTCTGATCACCAATAAGATTGATGTGGTAAACTTAAAATGAACTAGACATAGGGATTTTAGGTTTCAGCATTAGATTTAATAGCCCACGATCTTCCTTGAGGATAGATAACCCTTTAATAGATTTCCTTACAGGATAGGAATATACCTGTCGGCGGGGGTAGCCATAATTGGAACTTAAACTTAATGAATCCAGGTAATTTGGTTGACATAGGAATATGGTTCAATTGGGTTATACTGGGTATTTGCGTCTGACCATCGACAGAGGCTTTTGCATATTTTCGTGTTCCAGGTTAACAAATTAATTTATTATACATAAATAAGAGAATCAATTCATCTTTATAATAATATTGTGTGGAGTCACGATCCTAGATCCTTGAGTCTTTTATTTTATTTTCCTTAGTATTTTCTTTTGAGTCTGTTTTTATTTTTGCAAAACCACATTCAACCAACCAAAAGCAATCAATTCCCTTCTCCCTATAATTAGATACCTGTAAATAAATAGTATCAATAATTAATAACAATAGTAGGAATTAAGTCCTCGTGGGATCTATATTTTTATACTACTTGAACGATACATGCGCTTGCGTTATACGTGTGTGTTTACGCCGGTCAGAATTCCATTAGTAGTATGACTATGTGTCTATGGAAGTTTGAAATCAGGGTAGGTGTATTTGGTCTTAACCTGAGACTTGCACCGCTAATACTTGCGACAATCAATATACTTTGGTTATGGTCGTCTAGGGCTTTAACCGGTTCTGTGTACGCCTCTGTTGGGTATATTGAGAATCGTAGTCTGTTGGGTGTGATGTCGAGACAGAAGTGTCACTCCAGTCATATGGAGTTGATGATCGCGTAGGGATACAGAACTGGTTCTCTTAAAAGGTTGCAACTTTCGGGATAATATGACTTGGTCATGATTATCCGATAATAAAGAGACTAGTTGCGCGTAATCCGATATATGCTTCGTACGAGGCAGACACTGTACCAGCCTCAGGTCTTGCATGTGATAATCCGACACTGGATCGAAATACGCAATACTACATATACTACGCCTGATATAGATCCTTATTCCTGTAAGGATATTTCTAGAGAATTGGGTAGGTATGGTGCTTTGCTAGAAGCCAACCTTGTCTTATAAATCGGTACAAACGTAGTACTAGGTACTTACGTGATCGGATAGTCTGACGACCGTATTTACTGCCAACATATCCGGAGATCTCATGGGTCGCTTCCCAAAAATTCACCGATGACGTATGACTCGCACTTTTATTAATCTGGGATTAATTAGAAGAGAGAGAAAATTAATCTAGGATTAATTGCGGAGATATTTTATCTGGGATAAAATATCATAGAAAGAGAGAAAACGATTAATTTGGAATTAATCGATTAAAATAATATATTTGATATATTAAACGAAATTAGATTTCGACGCGGAATTAAAATTAGATTTTAATTCGGGCGAACGAGTTAATTTAGAATTAATTCGTTAGCGACATGAATAGTGACTTCGCTAGGCGTAATCATTTAATTACGTCGCAACGAAAAATTCATTAATTTGGAATTAGCGAACCCGAGCCCGGAATTGTTTGCGAGCGCATTCGCATTTCGAATTCGAGTGCGGCACACAAGTGAAATCTAGCGTCAAATCATTAGTCACATCAAGCGTCAAATCACATGTCACTTTGAGTGATGTGACAACTTGTCACTTGATTGATTGAGTGATGTGACTTGATGGAAGTGGTTGAAAAGCTTTTGAAAGCTTGATTGACATATATTATTATTTTAATATATGGTATATGTTATTGATTTTTGGAAATCACAAATAACACAACCAACTTTTTCTCCCTTTTTTCTTCCACTCTTTCTCTCGGCATTTAGCCATTTTTCTTCACTGGTTTTTTCTTAAAAAACCGTGAATGAGGGAACCAAAAGTGTGGGAAATTTGTGGCAAATTTCTTGAGAGCTAGCACTCCGAGAGACATGCGAAGGTGATAGGGAAGTCTACCCATGAGTGTGGAATCACCACGACAAAGCTTGGAGCTTGGAAGATGATCCAAAGGGCTGAAAATGGTGGACTGGAACAGCTCACTGCCGTGAGCAGTAAGGAGGGCAGAAACCAAATTTTTGTTGCCTACCGCGTCGCTCAACCGATCGATGTGAGTATTTCGCAACTCCGTGATGTATTCGCATGCTTATTTCTTGCTTGATAATCGATCCTCGGGGCTGTAGAAACTCCAACAATGGTATCAGAGCGATTGAAAAACATGAAATTGATTAGGGCTTAAAATTTGGGTAAAATGTCTTTGAGCATGATTTAATTAAATTGGATGTTTGAGTATGCTTAAAACATGTTGAATTGAAGTTTGATTGGATCAATTTCATGAAATTGTGATTGGATCATTTTTTCCCTAAAATCTTAGCTTGCCTGAGAATGATGCCCTATTTTATTGTCTTGGATTTTTTATTTTTGATCATTGGATGTGTTGGAAATCAATTGGGAATATTGATTTAATGTTGAATTGAATTTAATTGGATTGAATTTGATTTGGACATAAAATTTCCCCTTGGCCGAGAGCAATATAGCATGTATATGGGTTTGATTTTTGTAATTTAATTATGTTGGGCCTATTTTGTAAAATTGGGCTTGAATGTTGTAAATGGGCTTATTGGGCTTGGTTGTACCAAGATGGGTTTAGGAAAAATTAGTTGGATCCAATTGGGCCCAAAACCGCCTCCATAAAGCCCAAATGCGACTAATGGACCTTTAAAGTTTAATTGGGCCTAATCGGCCTAAATTGATTTCTGGGCTTATGGGGTAACTCCCGGATTGGACTTTGGTTATTGGGTTCGACCCGAGTTGACCAAAAGTCCACGCCTTAAAGAAATTAATTAAAAGCCCATTGGACTTTAATTAAATTGACGTTGGACGTTAATCGGGCTTTGAGACCCGTAACGATTAAATTTGGAATTTAAATCGTAAAAAGTTTATTAATAAAGTGTAGTATTTAATTTGGAATTAAATAGTGAATTAGTATTAAATAAAAATTAAATTAGATTTAATGTTGTAGTTTAATTTAATTCGAGAATTCGTACTTTGAGTACTTATTCGCAAAAAGAGTTTGACTCGCGCAAAATCAAATCGTTGTTTGAACATTGGATGATTATTAATTATCAGATTAATTAATTTGATTAGATTGATTGATAACATGCTTGTGTGAATACATGGTTGTGATGCATGAATAATGTATATCAGATGGATATTAGATGGGTGGGGCAATTTTAGAAATTATTGTAATAAATTTGATTTATTAATTGGACCTGCGTGTCCAGCCTTATTATTCTCTTCTCACATATTCCCCTCAATGTTAATGAGGTTTCTTTAGAAGTGTAGTGTAACGGGTATAAGTAATACATGTGCTAGCGGGAGAGAGAAATGGAGAGATTTGATCTAGGATCAATGTGTAAAGTATCCATTCGCATATCATTATTATTTATTTATAAGCGCTTTATTATGTGTTTAGAATGCATGTTTAAGGGTGTATGATAATGAGACCTTAACAAAGATAATAAATTGGTTGCCAATTTGACGCGAAAAACCCTCACAAATATTAAGCGTTTTTCCTTCCATTGAGTGATTCTTACTCAAGATCCGAGACTGGCATTGGCTTGTTGGCCAAAGTCAAGGCCTTTGTCCGTCGAAGATGTGTTTGAATCATGAGAGCTTTGTTCCATATCGGTGTCTTGTCCAAGTTGTGGTTTGTTGGCCAAAGTCAAGACCACTTCTTGTCCATCGACATTGATTACGAATCTTTCGATGGTCAATGGGTCACGCTTGACTGGGATCACTAAGTTTGTTGTGCCAAAGCCAAGGCTTAGTTGATTCAGAGGAAAAAGGTTAGGTAATATATTGGATATATTGGCATATATAAGATATATGTTTCGGACTTGGATGTCCCCCTACTGGATCTAGGAATTGGATTGGATCCAATTGATCTTAGAGATCTACCTAGTTAATTATCATACAATTTATTGGCCAAAGTCAAGATTGTGTGATATTTAACGGGATCCTAGCCCACTAGGAAACACGGTTTCCCGAGTACTCGACAGAGGGTTAGAGGCTTGCCGAAAAATAGTGGGAGGCAAGAATTGAATTTGCAATATTCGTTTAATTACTTGCCATACGCGCTCAAAACAAATATCATTTCATCAAAATAAATTAAATGTTAGTTGGACTAATATTTAAATTGTTGTTTTAATTAACAGTTGGACTATATTCAAACAAATTTAAAGTATAGTTGATTAATATAGTTGGACTATAATAATCATTATATTTAAAGTACCTGAAATCGTTGATTACATAGTTGGACTATTAGAATCAAGATATAATTGAAAGATTGACATTTAAAACATAATCATAGGGAGAATGTATTTAAATGGTTTAATTTTCAAATTGGGAATAAAATTTCAGGATGGTCCTGGAAATTAATAAGTTACTTTATTTGATAAAATAACATATTAGGCCTAAGCCCGAAATTAAGAAAATAATAGAGCATGATCTTTGGAAGATTCATATGATGATAACTTTAGTGCTTAATCCATTAAGCTTCTCGCAGTAGACTCTTTAATTTCTTTGTCATAACTAAGGGTTAGATCCTTAAAGTATGATACTGAAATTGAAGGACCTTCATAAATCTATACTTAGATTTTAGAAGTACTAAATTGCAATAATAACTCTTGGAGAGTTAATGACTATTCTCAAGGAGACAAAGTCAAAATTTGGAAAAATAGGCAAGTAGCGCAAGACGCACCTTACTTCGATAGTCTGGAAGACCAAGGCTAGGCCAAAGGCTTCTGGAATATGAAAAGGGCAAAGACAAAATCATTATAATCTTCTGGGAAGATAAAAGACATATCTCTAAATGTCTGCCTAAAATGTGGCAAACGGGATCGCGGAAGCGTGACTTCCGTTTGGACAAAGTAGACATGAATGAATTGAAGACCGGGCAAGGCTCTGACTTCAAATATGTTTGTCATAATTATGTTCACTACTAGTATTGAAATTGGATTTTAAATACTTAGTGTGGTACATAAATATATACTGATGTTCAGAATCTGCTATGAGCAGGATACTGACTTCAGTTGAGATTAATCTGCGAATTGGAAACGGGACGAAAGTCGTTGTTTCAACCGTAGATACCTGAGTTTAGGAACTGTCTTCGGGTATGTACTTAAATTAGGAAACTGTTATAAAGTAACTAGTTTGACTAGAAACATTATCTCTATATCAGTGTTTAACCCGCTGTGGGTGTACCTTTATATTCTAGAACACTAAAGTGTTTCATTATATAAATATGATATTGAGATAAACACATTAGATGTGAATAACAGAATTTATGTTTTGAACATAAATAAATCTAAAATATATAACATGACAAATAAATAGCTCAAACTGATTTGATCAGAAGAAACTTAAAAGTGGCATTGTTGTCTGGGACATATTAAACAAGACTCGTATATCCGTACTTTTGAAGAGTGGGTACTCAGACTGATTTGATTCCATTCGAATAAAGTCTACGAATCTAGTTTATTGGGCAAAGTGCCTAAAACACATTTACTTGGTAAATATGTAAGTGCCACCAATCTGTTAGCCCAAGTTCATAGTGAAGAAAGTGGGCCCATGTCTAGCTAGGCTAGAGGTGGATATGAATATTTCGTGACCTTTACGGATGTGGCATCGCGTTATGGTTATGTGTTTCTTTTGAAACACAAATCGGAAACTTTTAAAGTTTCGACATGAAATGGACAAACAGATCGGCTAAAGTATTAAATCATCACTGTTAGACCATGATGAAAATACTTAAGCAATAAGTTTCTAATATACTTGAAAAAGTATAGTATCCATTCAATGAGGACTCCTCCCGGAACACGTCAATCATGACGGTGTGTCCGAACGGAGTAACCGAATTTTATTGGACATGATAAGGTTAATCATGAGTCGCTCTGAGCTACCATTTCCTTCTAAGGATAAGCATTAACAGTGCAGAACTTATTTAGAATAAGGTTCCATAAAAATTTGTTTGACAGATATCATATTAGATATGAACAGGAAAGAAACCGGGTTTCACATTCCTGATAATTTGGGTATGTTTGGCATACGTTTGGATGATACCAAACTAAAGCCCAAATTGGATAAGTGCCAACTGTAGGATATCCTAGGGATACCAAAGTATAGTACTTATACAACTCACATAAGAACAATTTAATTGTTGCTCGCCATGCGGTTTTCCTAAGAGGAATACCGATATGCAGTGGTAAGTGGGAGGATAGTAAAACTCGATGAAAATCATAGTAATACTATTCCTGGCACCTATTCCTTAATGGAACATAAATAGTTCATCAAGGATTAAACTATACCAGTAATCTTCGAATACACAAGAACCACGTATGTCGGAGAGAGTCAGAAAACAACCTGGGGTATGGGTTTCTGATCTCACCTCATAAAGATGTTTATCTTATTGAGGTATACCAACTGACTACGTATGAGGAAGTGATACAAGGTATCGACTCCCTATTATGACAAAGTGTCATGAATCCGAAATGGATTCCATGTATATCAACTATGTTTGGACACTAGTTGTTGTACAGCAAGGCATTGTGCCTATTGGTACTATATTAGTCTTCAAGGAAGACATACATGGAAGACAACATACCAACGTTATAAGCTAGGCTTTTAGCGGAAAGGTATCGTTATCAACATTGTGTGGATTACAACGAAACCTTTTCCATGTTTCCATGGTAAATCTATTTGGATAATGCTTGCTAATGCTGCATGTTTCATTCATGAAATATGTCAGCTTAACAGGAAAATCGCTTTCCTGAAAAGGAAACCTTTTGGAGGATGTTTACAACATCCTGTTGGTTTTGTCGTACCAAAGCTAGCAAACAAGGTTTGTAGGTTATTCGATCCATGTTAGGATTGAAGTAAGCATTAGGTTCTTGGAATTATTGTTTTGATGTAATCATAATAGTTTATGATTTAATTCAAAACGAAAATGATTCTTGTGTAAATAAGGAGGTTAGTGGGAGCGCACTGACAGTGGTTGTCCAATATAAATAATGATAATACATCATTTCTTGGAAATGATATTCCCATAACATAATCGGTGAAAGCTTGCCTTTCGTGAAAAACTCTCTGAGAAATCGTACATTGAAAAATGTACGAGACCTGGTGTCTCATACGCTTTGAGCATATGGATTCACAAACAGGCCAATCCAAGTCATAGTCACTGGATTGATATTAAGAACATACTTAGTATCTTAGAGATCTAAGGATGTTGTCTTATACTATGGAGAAAGAGAACTTGAAGTGATTGGGATCACTGTTGCAAGTTTCCTAACCGATAAAGACGACTAAAAGCCGCAAATGGTATTATACAGTTTGAATAACGGTATAGTAAGCTAGAAATCTTCCAAGCAAGGTACTGTTACCGAATAAACAACAAATGCGGGTTATTGCTGCAGCTGAGGCAGCAATAGAACCCATTTGGTTCGATAATAAATCTAATTAGATTCGATATAGTTATGTTTGTAGCTGAGCTAGGCGTCAGAACAGGCTAAATAATTAATGGTCTCATCAACGATCCAGATATATACTTCGATATTCTTCTTATTTGTTCGGATCATACATCGTGGCGATGTGATGATTGAATAAATCGCATCAGATGATAATCATGCAAATCCGCTGACGAAAACCTTTTCTCAGCAGTTTGAGCCAACTGTAAATAGTTCGGGTGTAAGACACTCGAGTGACTGGCTATAGGCCAAGTGGGAGATTGTTGGACAATTATGACCCATAGCGTCACTATTTGTACAGATCATGGTGTTGTTGTATAAATTTACTATGTGACAAAGGAGATTGCACTCTTATCATTTGTGATTAGATCACCAAGATATATAAATGATAGGAGGTCCTTATGATTTGTTCCTGGATTGAGAATGATATGAGACAGTATCAATCCACGAAGGATAAATCATTAAATATCCATAGTCAGAGTATTATCGAGATTGGACATCGATAAATACGTAAAAGACTAGTATTACACTTGTGCGCGTTGTGAGAGCATAAACGACATACTTCTCATATATTTGGGTATATGATACTCATGCAAGTGTAATAGGAGGTTGTGTTTTACCGATGGTATGGGAAACAGCTTCGCTCTGGATAGACCCCCTCAGAATTCCATTGGTAGTATGACTATGTGTCTATGGAAGTCCGAAATCAGGGTAGGTGTATTTGGTCTTAACCTGAGACTTGCACCGCTAATACTTGCGATAATCAATATACTTTGGTTGTGGTCGTCCAGGGCTTTAACCGGTTCTGTGTACGCCTCTGGTGGGTATATTGAGAATCGTAATGTGTTGGGTGTGATGTCGAGACGGAAGTGTCACTCCAGTCATTTGGAGTTGATGATCGCGTAGGGATACAGAACTGGTTCTCTAAAAAGGTTACAACCGTCGGGATAATATGAATTGGTCATGATTATCCGATAATAAATAGACTAGTTGCTCGTAATCCGATATATGCTTCGTACGGGGCAGACACTGTACCAGCCCCAGGCCTTGCATGTGATCATCCGATACTGGATCAAAATACGTAATACTACGTATACTACGCCTGATATCGATCCTTATTCCTGTAAGGATATTTCTGGAGAATTGGGTAGGCATTGTGCTTTTCTAGAATCCAACCTTGTCTTGTAAATCAGTACAAACGTAGTACTAGGTACTTACATGTTCGGATAGTTCGACGACCGTATTTACTGCCAACATATCCGGGGATCTCATGGGTCGCTTCCCGAAGATTCACCGATGTCGTATGACTCACACTTTTATTAATCTGGGATTAATTAGAAGAGAGAGAAAATTAATCTAGGATTAATTGCGGAGATATTTCATCTGGGATAAAATATCATAGAAAGAGAGAAAACGATTTATTTGGAATTAATCAATTAAAATAATATATTCGATATATTAAACGAAAGTAGATTTCGACGCGGAATTAAAATTAGATTTTAGTTCGGGCGAACGAGTTAATTTAGAATTAATTCGTTAGCGACGTGAATAGTGACTTCGCTAGGCGTAATCATTTAATTACGTCGCAACGAAAAATTCGTTAATTTGGAATTAGCGAACCCAAGCCTGGGATTGTTTGTGAGCGCATTCGCATTTTGAATTCGAGTTCGGCACGCAAGTCAAATCTAGCGTCAAATTATTAGTCACATCAAGCGTCAAATCACATGTCACTTTGAGTGATGTGACAACTTATCACTTGATTGATTGAGTGATGTGAGTTGATGGAAGTGGTTGAAAAGCTTTTGAAAGCTTGATTGACATATATTATTATTTTAATATATGGTATATGTTATTGATTTTGGAAATCACAAATAACACAACCAACTTTTTCTCTCTTTCTTCTTCCACTCTTTCTCTCGGCATTTAGCCATTTTTCTTCACTGGTTTTTTCTGAAAAAACCTTGAATGAGGGAAGCAAAAGTTTGGGAAATTTGTGGCAAATTTCTTGAGAGCTGGCACTCCGAGAGACATGCGAAGGTGATAGGGAAGTCTACCCATGAGCGTGGAATCACCACGACAAAGCTTGGAGCTTGGAAGATGATCCAAAGGGCCGAAAATGGTGGACTGGAACAGCTCACTACCGTGAGCAGTAAGGAGGGCAGAAACCAAATTTTTGTTGCCTACCGCATCGCTCAATCGATCGATGTGAGTATTCCGCAACTCCGTGATGTATTTGCATGCTTATTTCTTGCTGATAATCGATCCTCGGGGCCGTAGAAACTCCAACAATGCTGATGGAGCCCGATCTGAGGAAGTACCCAGTGGAAAAGAAGGGTGAGAAATATTATTACGTGCATCATAACATGATAGGACACTCAGTAGAAGGTTGTAAGGACCTGCGGGAGCAGATGGAGAACCTAGCGCAGAACGACTATCTGAATGAGTATATCGACCATGGGGCTATGGCGGCCCGACATCGGCCAGGGCACAGACAGATGTATACCATCGTCGGTGGGAAGACACTGGCCGAAGATTCGAACCGGTCAAGGAAGAACTACAGCCGGATCCGATGATCGGATGTATTGGCGACAGAGCAGACTCCGGAGATTAACGGAGGTCGGTCGGTCCCTGTCATGTTCACGGATGAGGATGCCCAGGGGGTGAGTTTTCCCCATGACGATGCCCTGATAATCAAAGCAATAATATGAGGGGCTGAGGTAGATATGATCTTGGTGGATCCGTGGAGTACAGTCGATATAATCTCTAAGGAAGCCTTGGATGGCCTTGGGGTGGAATATGTCGTTGTAACCCAGGATGATATTCTCATGTATGGATTTAGAGGGGCATCAGTCGTCCCCTTGGGAATGATACAACTGGCCATGACGATCGGGACTTCCACCCGCACCCAGACGATCATGATGGACTTCACAGTGGTGGACTGCATGAGTAGTTACCAGGTCATTATGGGTCGGCCTTTCATGATGAAAACAAAGGCCGCCATGTCATGTTATTATCTGAAATTGAAGTTTCCCACCCGAGCCGGGATCGGGATAGTATGCGGCAGTCAGAAGGTGGCCAAGAGTTATTTTGCCACCGTCTCCAAATAGACTCTTTGTGTGGAGAAAGACAACCGGAAGAGGAAAGAAAGGGAATAGGAGGAGGAAACAGTTGAGTTTCTTGACCAACGGCCTGAAAATTTTGAACAATCGGGGGTGACCGAAGAGCTGGAGTCAGTAGAACTCTTCGGCCCAGAAAAAGTTATAAAGGTAAAAGCGGGTCTGGAGGAAAACCTGAAGTAGGACCCGCTGAAGCGTTTGAAGCAGTTTGCAGAAAATTTTACTTGGGGGCATATCGACATGCCTGGAATAGATCCTAAATTCATCAGCCACCGTTTAACGGTGGATCCAGCTCACAAACCGATCAAGCAGAAGAGAAGAATATTCAATCAAGAATGATGTGAAGCAGTAGGGGCTGAGGTGGAAAGATTGTTGGAAGCCAGTTTTATCAGAGAAGTAAAATACCCGGAGTGGGTATCGAACGTGGTTTTAGTGAAGAAACCCAGTGGGAAGTGGAGGTTGTGTATGGATTTCTCCGATCTCAACAAGGGCTGCCCGAATGACAGTTTCCCGCTTCCAAAGGTGGATCAGCTGGTGGATTCGATGGCATGTCATAGGCTGCTCAGTTTCATGGCATGTCATCCGGTGTATCCCGGGGATGAGAAGAAAACAAATTTCATCACGGATCGGGGGCTGTATTGTCATAAGGTGATGCCTTTCAGTTTGAAGAATACAGGGGCTACATTTCAGAGGCTGGCAAATAAATTTTTTAAGCCCCTCATCAGAAAAACCATGCAAGTGTATGTCGACGACATGGTAACAATGACCATAGAGCCAGAGATCTTGAGGTTGAACCCGGAGAAGTGTGCATTTGGTGTAGCATCGAGAAAGTTTCTGGGATACATGGTCAGTGCACGAGGGATAGAAGCGAACCCACAGAAGATCTGAGCAGTCCTGGAGTTGAGATCTCCCAAGACGGTCAAAGAGGTGCAGAGCTTAACGGGCCGAATGGCTGCACTAAAATGTTTTATCTCCCGGGCAACCGATAAATGTCATCCCTTTTTCAAGATGATTAAGAAAGTAAAAAAGGATGTCAGTTGGATGGCAGAGTGCGAGGAAGCCTTCATGCAACTCAAGCAGTACTTAGCTCAACCCCCGCTCCTGGCTAAACCGATCCCGGGTGCGACTTTATTTTTGTACTTAGCTGTTTCTATACATGCAGTAAGTGTCAATGTCCTAGACATGCCACAGGATCTCTAAGCGTGATTCGTGTGTGAATAATAATAAAAAATAAGTTGCGGAGGACTTACATTGATCGGTTGAGTTCAAAACTTTTCATGGATGTTGAAGCTCCCAAGCTCACCTTCATTTAACTTGCTTATGTGCTAGCAAGAAAAAATGGAACAAATTTGATCTCCCAAGGAGAAGCAAATTTGCCCTATGGAGAGAGAAGTAATCGGCAGTCTTCAAAAGACAGAAAAGCCAATTGCTTTTGTAACTTTCGGCCAAGCTGAAAGAGAAGTCAGTGGCCATTATGACTCTTCAAAAGAAGCCATTTTCTTTCTTTCTAAAAGAAAGCCAATTTCTTTCTACAGAGGCCTATTCGGCCTATAGAATTTATTTTAAGGCAATTGCTTCTCCTATCTTGACATTTTCAATTTCTGAATTTTAATGGCCAATTCCAAGAATCGAGAGAGACAAAAAACTTACTTTTGTTGCCTTTTAATAGAAAATTGATCATCCCACCCCCCCGACACAACTGACACAACCCCCCCTTTATTTCATTGTAAATTTACAAAATTGTCCCTCTCATTTGATATTTTGACTTTGCCAATAATTATTGACCAAAAAACAAAAAATAAAAGGAAAGGGGGAGTTCCCCCTTGCTTCATCGTCCAAGGGAATCATCCCTTGGACGAGCATCTCGTCCAAGGGAGTCATCCCTTGGACGAGAAGCCTTGGACGTCATCCAAGGGATGATTCCTTTGGATGATCGTCCAAGGTAGGATAGGTTGTTTTTTTTTTTAATTTCGAAAAAAAGGTTTCATAATTTTTTTTAAAAATGTATACTTTTTATTAAAAGTTGTGTTGATTTTGATTTTGATTACAATTTTATATTTTATTTATTAAAAGTTATTTGTCTTATTTAACTTCGAAATCAATATCCATATTTATTTTTACTTTTTTAAAAAAAAAATATTTTATTAAAAGTTGTGTTGATTCTGATTCTGATTCTGATTTTATATTATCTTTATTAAAAGTTTTTTGTCTTATTTAATTTCGTAAATCAGTATCCATATCTACTTTTACCTTTTGTTTAAAAAAAAAATTTATTAAAAGATGTGTTGATTCTGATTCTGATTTTATACTTTCTTAATTAAAAGTTGTTTGTCTTATTTAATTTCATAAATCAGTATCCATATCTATTTTTACTTTTTGTTTTAAAAAAATATTTTATTAAAACTTGTGTTGATTCTGATTCTGATTCTGATTTTATATTTTCTTTATTAAAAGTTGTTTGTCTTATTTAATTTCGTAAATCAGTATCCATATCTACTTTTACTTTTTGTTTTTAAAAAATATATTTTATTAAAAGATGTGTTGATTCTGATTCTGATTCTGATTTTATATTTTCTTTATTAAAAGTTGTTTGTCTTATTTAATTTCGTAAATCAATATCCATATCTACTTTTACTTTTTTTTTAAAAGTTATTTGTTTTATTTGTGTTTATTTCTTATATAAAGAGGTAGTTTGTAAGTTTGAAGGTAATATCATTTGAGCATCTCTCATCTCATTCTCTCTTTCTCCTTCAACATATCATTCTCTCTTCTTATAATAGAGTTATCATCTTCGGGAAACATTAAGGATAACTATAACTTGGGCTCATTTTCAGATAGTTGGTCAGGCGAGAATGAAGTTCGAAGTGGGGAAAGCATCTACAGCAATAGTCGTGATTATACAACTGAATTTACTACAGACCATGTTATTTTTATGTTTGTATTATGTACATTCGTTATTTATTTTTAAATTCTAGAAATTACGTATATTTTTTATTTATACATCTTCATTATTTTTTTATATAGATCTTTGAAAGTAGAGAAGATATGATAAATTGGGCGAAAAGAGTTTGTCTAGAAAATAATATTGTAATAGTAATTAAAAATTCTGCTAATTTGAAAGGCGGCAAGCTGCCAAAGTGTCATCTTATATGTGAAAGAGGAGGAAAGTACAAACCACCGCGGTATCTTGTGGAAGGTTGGGGTCAAGTACGATGCGACCTTATTGAAGAGATTCAACAAAATAAGGAATTATATGATCGACTTTATCCATCAAACGGATGGGCTGACAATCTATTACACTTACTGCATTTCTTCCAGTAGCTGGCACCAGAGGTACATTGGATGGACTCAATGAGTTTAGGAATTGTCATCGCTTCGATGTACAATATTGTACTTCATACATTTGCTGAGAATGTTTGGAGTTGTTTTACACACTTGCCATTAAGGTCCCCAGCAGTTCCAGAGCAAGAGCGTCAAGAAATAGCTATTGCTCATGTTGGCAGACAGTTTGTGCAAGTTTTTTTACACCCTCATTACCCTGTACCACCCATCCCGATGTGGTGATGGGAACATTCATCGTATAAAGCTAAAGAATGGACCACTCGTTATATGATTCGTAATCAATTATGGTACGAAGTATTGGGTATATCACCAAGTGCGCCAGGAGGAGACTCTGGAGGCAACATAGATTAGAATTTATGTTTTTATATTTTTAAGTGTAATTTTTTATGTTGTTATTTGTACTGTTTTCAAATAAATATTTTTCTAATATACATGAGAATATTTTTATAATACATAAGTAGTGTTAAATTAAATTATAAAATATATATATATTTTAAAAAATTTTAAAAGAAAAAATTTTTTAAAAAAAAGAGGAAGGGCGCCCTTCTCTTCAATTTTTTTTTTCTTTTTTCTTTTAAAAAATTAATCAAAATATATATAAATATATATATATATGTATATATCAATAAATAAAAAAAATTAGATATATATGGTATATTTGAAAATTGAAAATAGAATTTTGGTGAAAGGAATAGGGCAAATAGGAAATTATAGGGGAGACAAAAAAGTAAAATGTGTAAGAGAGATGGGGAAGATAAGCCCTCCTTTTAATATTAGCCATTAAAAAGAATGTCAATGGCCAATTCCCAAGGAATACAATGGCCACCTGCTATTTAAAACAAAACAAGCAATAAATGAATTGCTTTGACTTTTGTATTTAAATACGTGGCCATTCGGCCATGGCATAAAATGGCAATTCGGCCTAAGACAGCTTCTGTCTCTCATTCGTCCAATGAGAGAGAAATTAATAAATTCATTAATTAATTGTGTTATGTATTTGGATTTGGTAGGTGTATTAAATCCATTTATTACATTACCAACCACTTACATCAATTGTTGACAATTGATGTAAGTCATGGGTCATACCCATTTAATTCAAAATTTGGTTGGCTTACACAACACACTTTGGGTTCGGGTTCGTTTAATCCGATTAAAAGAATTTTCCGTCGCGATATAATTAAATCTAATTTAATTAAATAATAATACCCAGTAAAATTATTACGAAAATCGCTCACGAATTAATTTCAAATTAATTAGTTTGCTAAAATTAAAATCCAATTTAATTTCCCATTGAAATCCAATTTCAATTAATATATCTAATATATTATTTAGCCCAATTAAATAAATAAAATAGTAAAATCTAATTTAACTATTAAATTTATTTTAGCGATTAATTCCAAATTAACCGCGTTCTCTCCTCTCGACGAATTTAATCCCAGATAAATTCTCAATGCAATTAATCTCAGATTAATTATTTCTCTGATAATTAATCCCAGATTAATTCTTGCCATAATTAATCCCAGATTAATTTTCTCTCTTTATTAATCCCAGATTAATATTCTCTCTCTTAATTAATCTCAGATTAATATTATTCGAGTCAAACATCATCGGTGAATCTTTGGGATGCGACCCAAGAGATCCCTGGAAATGTTGGCAGTAAATACGGTCATCGGACTATCCGAACACGTGCGTACCCGGTACCACGTACTTACCGATTTACAAGACATGGTTGGCTTCTAGCAAAGCACCGTGCCTACCCAATTCTCCAGAAATATTCTACTTCGAAATATATGATCTTTGTCAGGCGTAGTATACGTAGTATTGCGTATTACGATCCAGTATCGGATGTCACATGCAAGGCCTGGGGCTGGAGTTGTGTCTGCCCCGTACGAAGCATATATCGGATCACAAGCAGCTAGTCTCTTTATGATCGGAAAGTCATGACCAAGTCATACTTCCCAGATGGCTATAACACTCAGAGTACCAGTTCTGTATCCCTACGTGATCATCATCTCCATATGACTGAAGTGATACTTCCGTCTTGACATCACACCCAATACACTACGATTCTCAATATACTCAGAAGAGGCGTACACAGGACTTGATAAAGTCCCGGACGACCAAAACCAAAGTATATTGATTGTCGCAAGTATTAGCGATGCAAGTCTCAGGTTAAGACCAAATACACCTACCCTGATTCGGATTCCCATAGACACATAGTCATACTACTAATGGGATTCCGAGGGGTCTATCTAGAGTGAAGCTGTTTCCGTACCATCGGTAAACAGAACCTTCTATTACACTTGCATGAGTATCCAATGCCCAAATATACGAGAACTATGACGTTACGCTTCCATAACACGCACAAGTGTAATACTAGCCTATTCTGCATTATCGATGTCCTGTCTCGATAATACTACGACTAGAGATATTTAATGATTAAACCTTTGTGAATTAATACTGTCTCATATCTGATTAATCTGGAACTAATCATAAGGACTTTTATCATTTATATATCTAGGTAATCCAATTACAAATGTTAAAAGAGCAATTTCTTTTGTCACATAGTTAATTTGTACAACAACACCATGTTCTTTACAAATAGTGATGATATGGGTCATAATTGTCCAACAATCTCCCACTTGGCCTATAGCCAATCACTCAAGTGTCCTACACCTGGACTATGTACGGGTCGCTCAAACTTCTGCTGAGAAACAACTTTCGTCAGCGGATTTACAAGGTTATCATCTGTTGCGATTTATTCGATCATCACATCGCCTTGATGTATGATCAAACGAATCAGATGAATTAGTTGAAGTACATACTTGGATCATTGATGAGACCGTGGTTCTTTAGCCTGAGCCGTAGCCTAACTCAGCTGCTAATAGAACTACTCCTAATCTAATTAGGAATTTTATGGATCCAAAATGCTTCTATTGCCGCCTCAGCTGCAGCAATGTTCCGCTTTTGTTATTTATTCGGCAACAATATCTTGCTTGGAAGATTTACAGCTACTATTCCGTTATTCAAACTATATACGTACCCTTATTACGACTTACAATCATTTTTATCGGTTTGGAAACTTGGAGCATTGAACCTAGTTACCTCAAGTTCTTCTTTCCCCATATTTTGAGAAGGCATCCTTAGCTCGTCCAAGATACTCAAGGATGTTCTTTACATCATTCTAGTGACCATCACTTAGATTGGCCTGATTGTGTCTACGTCTGCTCAAAGCATATGAGACATCAGGTCATGTACATATCAAAATGTACAAACACTGAGAGAGTGTCAGCAGCTTTCTAGATCTATCTCAGTAGATCTTTATTCCTAGAATAAAGCTTGTTTCTCCCAGGTATTCTATGGAGAATTTTTCATGAAAGCCAAGCTTTCACCGATTTTAGTATGGGAATGTTATTGCTAAGAAGCAATCTATCATCAATGTATAGGACAATGATTGTCAGTGTACTCCCACTAACCCTCTTATATACACAAGAATCATACATGTTTTGAATTAAATCATATACCATTATGATTACATCAAAACACTGGTTCCAAGAACGCAATGTTTGCTTCAATCCTTAAATGGATCGATTTAACTTGCAAACCTTGTTTACATGTTTTAGCCCGATAAAACCGTCAGGATGTATATAAACATCCTCCAAAAGGTTTTCATTAAGGAAAGCGGTTTTGGCGTCTAGTTGTCATATTTCATAAATGAAATATGTAGTTATAGCAAGCATTATCCAAATGGATTTAATCATGGCAACATGTGAAAGAGTTTTATCGTAGTCGACACTATGTCTTTTGATGATACCCTTTCTGTACAAGCCTAGCTGTGTACATATGTATGTTGCCATCTATGTATGTCATCCTTGAAGACACATACAGTACCAATAGGCACAATGCCTTATGGTACATCAACTAGTATCCCAACTTGGTTGATATACATGGAATCCATTTCGGACTTCATGGAACTTTGCCATAAAAGGAGTCGATACCTTGTATCACTTCCTCATTCGTAGTCGGTTCTTATGTATTAGAAAATTATGGTACAGTTTCATCCTTGATGAACTGTTGGTGTTCCGTAAAGGATTCGGTGCCTAGGATAGTATTACTCTGATTTTCATCGAGTTTTACTTTCCTCTCACTTACCACTGCATATAGGAATTCCTCTTAGGAAAACCGCATGGAGAGCAACAATTATATTGTTCTCTTGAGAGTTACATAAAAACTATACTTTGGTTTCCCTAGGATAACCAATTACAAATAGGCACTTATCCGATTTGAGTTCTAGTTTGGTACCATCCAAACATATGCCCAGTATTCCCAAATCTTCAGGAATGAGAAACCTGATTTCTTTCATGTTCATATCTAATATGAAGTCTGGCTAACAGATTTTCATGGAACCTTATTCAAAATAAGTACTGCACTATTTAATGTGTATCTTCAGAAGGAAATTGGTAGCTCAGATCGACTCATCTGTTTAAGTATTGTCCATCATGGTCTGACCGCAATGTTCTAATACTTTTACAGGTCTATTTTCATACTTCGCGTCGAAACTCTTTGAATTTATCAAAAGTTTCTGACTTGTGTTTCATAAGATACACATAACCGTAACGTGATGCCACATCCGTAAAGGTTACGAAATATTCATATCCACCTCTAGCCTAGCTAGATATGGGCCCACTTATGTCACTATGAACGATGGCAAACAGATCGGTTACATTTGCACTTTTACCAAGTAAAATGTGTTTTAGGCACTTTGCCTAATAAACTAGATTCGTAGACATCATTTGAATTAGAATCAAATTCGTCCAAGTATCCACTCTTCGAAAGTGTAGATATACGAGTCTTGTTAATGCATCCCAGATGACAATGCCACAAATAAGTCTCATTTGATTTACTCAATTTGAGCTATTTGTTTGTCATGTTATATGTTTGAGATTCATTTATATTCAAAATATAAATACCATTATTTTCATCTAATGTAGATATCTCGATATCATCTTTATAAACAAAACACCCGGTGTTTCGGAATATAAAGGTATACCCGCAACGGGTTAAACTAGATATAGAGATAATGTTCCTAGTCAAACTAGATACATTATAACAGTCTCTTAGTTTAAGTACATGCCCAAAAGGCAGTTCCAAAACTTGGGTTTCTACAGCCAAAACAGCGACTTTCGTCCTGTTTCCGACTTGTAGGTCGATCTCTCCTGAAGCCAGTCTACTACTTACCAACAGATTCTGCACTTCAGTACATATATTCATGTACGACTTCTAGTATCAAAAATCCAATTTTAAAACCAGTAGTGAATATGTTTATAACAAACATTCTTGAAGTCAGAACCTTGTCCCGCCTTCATTTCCTTCATGTCTGCCTTGTCCATACGGCAGTCACACTTCTATTGACCCCGTTTGCCACAGTTTAGGCAGACAACTTGGGATATGTCCTTTTAAGAAGCTCTGGTTTTGCATAACGGATCGAGCACTAAATTTATCATCACAATGAGTCTTCCTAAGCTCATGCTCTACTATTCACTCAACTTCGGGCTTATACTCAAGAGGTTCTATTCCCAATTTGAAAATTAAAGCCGTTAAAGACATTTTCCTTAGGATTATGTCCTTTGACGCTAATCTTTCAGTCATCATGATTGCTATAGTCCAACTATCCAATCAACGATTTCAGGTACAATTAAATATAATGATAACTATAGTCTAACTATATAATCAACTACAATTGATTGGTTACATTCAAATGTTTTGATTACTATAATCCAATTATATAACCAACAACAAATGAAGTAGTTTGAATACAGTCCAACTGTAAAATTAAAACAACAATTGAATATTAGTCCAACTAATATATAAATAATTAATGACGAAAAATATAAATGAGCACGTATTGGCAAGTATCTAAACGAAATTACAAATTTAATACTTGCCTCCCACTATTTTTCGGCGAGCCTCTAACCCTCTGTGGAGTACTCGGGAAACCTAGTTTCCTAGTGGGCTAGGATCCCGTTAAATAACACACAACCTTGACTTTGGCCAAAAAGTTGTATGAAACTTAACTAGGTAGATCTCTAAGATCAATTGGATCTCATCCAATTCCTAGATCCAGTAGGTGGACCTCTAAGTCCGAAACATATATCTTATATATGCCAATATATCCAATATATTCCCTAACCTTTTCCTCTGAATCAACTAAGCCTTGGCTTTGGCACAACAAGCTTAATGATTCCAGTTAAGCGGGACCCATTGACTTTGGAAAGCTTCGTAATCGATGTCGATGGACAAGAAATGATCTTGACTTTTGCCAAAAAATCACAACTTGGACAATACATGCGATATGGAACAAAGCCTTCATGATTCAAACACATCCGCGATGGATAAAGGTCTTGACTTTGGCCAACAAACCAGTGCCAATCTTGGATCTTGAGAGAGAATCACTCAATGGAAGGAAAACACTTAATATTTGTTGAGGGTTTTTCACGTAAATTGGCAACCAATTTATTATCTTTGATTAGGTCTCATCATACACCCTTAAGCATGCATTCTAAAAGCATAATAAGGCGCGAAATAAATTAATAATGATATGCGGATGGATATATAATACAATTTTTTCCTAGA
Source organism: Zanthoxylum bungeanum (assembly GCA_019454045.1). NCBI lineage: Eukaryota > Viridiplantae > Streptophyta > Magnoliopsida > Sapindales > Rutaceae > Zanthoxylum > Zanthoxylum bungeanum. The sequence goes on from SKCR01019247.1 coordinate 76,294, forward strand.
ACAAATATCTCCATTTCCTCTCTCCCGCTAGCACTATTTTTACTTCTACCCAATTACATAATACTTCTAAAGAAACCTCATTTACATTGAGGGGAATAGGTGAGAAGAGAAATACAATGAGAAAAGAGGTAACAGGCTGGACACGCAGGTCCAATATAATAAATTCTAAATTTATTACAACAATTTCCAAAATTGCCCTCACCCTTCTAATATCCATCCGATATACATTATTCATACATACATCCAAGTATTCACACAAAGCATGTTATACAATCAATCTAATCCAATTAATTAATCTTTGATTAATGACCATCCAATGTTCATACAACGATTTGATTTGCGCGAGTCAAACTCGTTTAAGAATAAATACTCAAAGTAAGTATTCTTGAATTATATCGAACTACAATTTTAAATCTAATTTAAATTGTATCCAATACTATTTATTTAAAGTCCAATGAGCTTTTAATTAATTCTTTAGGCTTGGGCTTTCGGCCAAAATGGATCTAACCCATAATGCTTAGGCTCATTAGGAATCACCATATGACATATAATCAATTTTGGCCCATTAGGCCTAATTAAATTATTAAAGGCCCAATTGCCATATTTTGGACTTTATGGAAATGGTTTAGGCCCAAATATAATCCAAGACTAAAATATGGCCCAACCAAACCCAATAGCCCAAATACAACAAATTGAATTAATACATTATTCCAAATTATATATTAATTCAATTAAAGTGCAATTAACACAATTAATTAATTAATCTAGTATTTCCAAAACACTAATTAATCTAATTAATCATGCTTAACTTTTAATTTATGTCCAACACAAATTAAAGCACAATCAATCTACCAACATGCTTCATACTCACGGCGATACATGAAATTAACATCCAATTTTTATTTCAATCTAATTAAATCAACAAATAATATTCAATTTCATGTGAATCAACATATCCAATTGTTTAATTCAAAAATTAACCATGAGCTTTCCTAGGGTAGTAATCGGCCAAGCATGGATTTTGGGGATTTTTTATCTAATCAATTTATCACAAAATCAATGATGTACAAATCCAATTAAACATCATACAAGCTCAACCAAACCATCAATTTAAGAAAATATATACTCGAAGTATAAAATCCAAAATTAATGTTTATAAACCCTAGAATCAAAATCGTGCTTAGATCTAGCTCTGATACCATTGTTAGTGTCCTAGACATGCCACGGGATCTCTAAGCGTGATTCGTGTGTGAATAATAATCAAAAATAAGTTGCGGAAGACTTACATTGATCGGTTGAGTTCAAAACTTTTCATGGATGTTGAAGCTCCCAAGCTATTGGGTGAGTATCCATATCACCTTCATTTAACTCCCTTACGTACTAGAAAGATCAAATGAAACAAATTTGATCTCTCAAGGAGAAGCAAATTTGCCCTATGGAGAGAGAAGTAATCGGCAGTCTTCAAAAGACAGAGAAGCCAATTGCTTTTGTAACTTTCGGCCAAGCTGAAACAGAAGTCAGTGGCCATTATGACTCTTCAAAAGAAGCCATTTTCTTTCTTTTTAAAAGAAAGCCAATTTCTTTCTACAGAGGCCTATTCGGCCTATAGAATTTATTTTAAGGCAATTGCTTCACCTATGACCAATCTCGACATTTTCAATTTCTGAATTTTAATGGCCAATTCCAAGAATCGAGAGAGACAAAAAACTTACTTTTGTTGCCTTTTAATATAAGCCATTAAAAAGAATGTCAGTGGCCAATTCCCAAGGAATACAATGGCCACCTGCTATTTAAAACAAAACAAGCAATAAATGAATTGCTTTGACTTTTGTATTTAAATACGTGGCCATTCGGCCATTAATTGTTGACAATTGATGTAAGTCATGGGTCATACCCATTTAATTCGAAATTTGGTTGGCTTAGACAACACACTTTGGGTTCGAGTTCGTTTAATCCGATTAAACAAATTTTCCGTCGCGATATAATTAAATCCAATTTAATTAAATAATAATACCCAGTAAAATTATTACGAAAATCGCTCACGAATTAATTTCAAATTAATTTGTTTGCTAAAATTAAAATCCAATTTAATTTCCCATTGAAATCCAATTTCAATTAATATATCTAATATATTATTTAGCCCAATTAAATAAATAAAATAGTAAAATCTAATTTAACTATTAAATTTATTTTAGCGATTAATTTAAAATTAACCGCGTTCTCTCCTCTCGACGAATTTAATCCTAGATAAATTATCGACGCAATTAATCCCAGATTAATTCTTTCTCTGATAATTAATCCAGATTAATTCTTGCCATAATTAATCCCAGATTAATTTTTTCTCTTTATTAATCCCAGATTAATATTCTCTCTCTTAATTAATCCCAGATTAATATTTTTTAAGTAAAACATCATCGGTGAATCTTTTGGATGCGACCCAAGAGATCACTGGATATGTTGGCAGTAAATACGGTCATCGGACTATCCGAACACGTGCGTATCCGGTACCACATACTTACCGATTTACAAGACATGGTTGGCTTCTAGCAAAGCACCGAATTCTCTAGAAATATTTTGCTACGGAATATATGATCTTTGCCAGGCGTAGTATACGCAGTATTGCGTATTACGATCCAATATCGGATGTCACATGCAAGGCCTGGGGCTGGAGTTGTGTCTGTCCCGTACGAAGCATATATCGGATCACAAGCAACTAGTCTCTTTATGATCAGAAAGTCATGACCAAGTCATACTTCCCCGATGGCTATAGCACTTAGAGTACCAGCTCTGTATCCATACATGATTATCATCTCCATATGACTGAAGTGATACTTCTGTCTTGACATCACACCCAATACACTACGATTCTCAATATACCCAGAAGAGGCGTACACATAACCTGTTAAAGTCCCGGACGACCAAAACCAAAGTATATTGATTGTCGTAAGTATTAGCGATGCAAGTCTCAGGTTAAGACCAAATACACCTACTCTGATTCGGATTCCCATAGACACATAGTCATACTACCGATGGGATTCTGATGGGTCTATCCATAGAGAAGCTGTTTCCGTACCATCGGTAAACATAACCTCCTATTACACTTGCATGAGTATCCAATACCCAAATATATGAGAACTATATCGTTACACTTCCATAACACGCACAAGTGTAATACTAGCCTATTCTGCATTATCGATGTCCAGTCTCGATAATACTACGACTAGGGATATTTAATGATTAAACCTTTGTGGATTACTACTGTCTCATACCTTATTAATCCGGAACTAATCATAAGGACTTTTATCATTTATATATCCAGGTAATCCAATTACAAATGATAAAAGAGCAATTTCCTTTGTCACATAGTTAATTTGTACAACAACACCATGATCTGTACAAATAGTGATGCTATGGGTCATAATTGTCAAACAGTAAGTTCGGTGCTAGTACATGAGGCTGATAAGACCCAAATTCCGGTGTATTATATTAGCAAAGCCTTGCTAGATGCAAAGACAATATACCCAACCCATGAACTGGTAGCTTTGTCCTTGGTTACAACTGCCCAGAAGCTACGACCCTACTTTCAATCCCACCCTATTGGGGTCTACACTGATCACCCATTGAGGTAGATTTTGCATAAACCGGAGGTCTCGGGTAGGTTAGTGAAGTGGTCGGTGTAGTTGAGCGAGTATGATATATCCTATCTGCCCAGAATGGCAGTAAAAGGACAGACCTTAGCTGATTTTGTGGCCGACTTTACTGGACCCTAGATTTTGGAAGTTTCAGAGACCAAATGGGAGTTATCGGTGGACGGTTCTATCAGTTCACAAGGTTGTGGGGCTGGGGTCGTCTTATGGAGTAGTGATGGCGAAGAAATGGTATACGCCTTGAGATTTGCTTTTAAGGCCTGTTGGTTTCTATTAAGGTCCCAAGATCAATTACAAGCATGAATCAAGTGTGTGAATACATCGAAGAAGTTGCGGAATACTTACATCGATCGGCTGAGCGACGCGGCAAGCAACAAAACTCATAATTCTGCTCATGGACAGTTACGGCAGTGGGCTGTGCGTAGTCACTGGTTTTGGCTTCGTTTGGTTCCTTCGTCAAGCTCCAAGCTTCGTCGAACGGTTCCCAGCTCGTGGGTGGACTTCCCTATCACCTTCGCATATCTCATAGTGTGCTAGCACTTGCGGTTTTTGGCACAAAAACCCAACTCTTTGCTTCCCTTTGCTCGGTTTTCTTGACAGAAAATAGTGAGCAATTTCAGCCCCTTTGGCGTGTGAGAGAAGAGAGAAAAGAGAGAGAATGTTGTGTGTTTGGTTTTTCAAATCGTGTAATATATACACACATTTGAATTTCAAATGAATTTCATTTGAATTTGGCTTTAATAAGTCAAACCATTAAAGCCTCCAACCACCAACATCACTCAATCCATCAACTTGTCATGTCACATCACTCAAAGTGACTTGTGATTTGATGCTTGATGCGACTAGCGATTTGACGCTTGATTTGACGTGCCGCACTCGAATTCGAAATGCGAATGCGCTCGCAAATAATCTCGGGCTCGGGTTCACTAATTCTAAATTAACGAATTTTCAGTTGTGTCGTAATTAAATGATTACGCCTAGCGAAGTCACTATTCACATCGCTAACGAATTAATTCTAAATTAATTTGTTCGCCCGAATTAAAATCTAATTTTAATTCCGCGTCGAAATCCAATTTCATTTAATATATCAAATATATTAATTTCTCGATTAATTCCAAATTAATCGTTATCTCTCTTTAATGGATATTTTATCCCAAATAAAATATCTCTGTAATTAATCCCAGATTAATTTTCTCTCTCATCTAATTAATCCCAGATTAATTTAGAGTGCGAGTTATACGTTATCGGTGAATCTTTGGGAAGTGACCCATGAGATCCCCGGATATGTTGGCAGTAAATCCATCGTCGGACTATCCGAACACGTAAGTACCTCGTACTACGTTTATACCGAATTACAAGACAAGGTTGGCCTCTAGCAAAGTGCCATGTCTCCCCAATTCTCTGGAAACATCCTTACAGGAATAAAAGATCTGTATCAAGCGTAGTATACCGTAGTATTGCGTATTTCTGTCCAGTATCGAATGATCACGTGCTAGGCCTGGGGCTGGAATTGTGTATGCCCCGTATGAAGCACATGTCGGATGTCTGGTGACTAGTCTCTATATCGGATAACTATGACCAAGTCATATTATCCCGATGGCTGCAGCACTTAAGAGTACTAATACCGTATCCTACGTGACCATCATCTCCATATGACTGGAGTGACACTTCCGTCTTGACATCACACCCAATACACTACGATTCTCGATATACCCAGAATCGGCGTACACAGAAACCGATTAAAGCCCTGGACGACCTCAACCAAAGTATATTGATTATCGTATGTATTAGCGGTGCAAGTCTCAGGTTAAGACCAAATACACCTACCCTGATTTCGGACTTCCATAGACACATAGTCATACTACCAATGGAATTCCGAGGGGGTCTTATCCAGAGCGAAGCTGTTTCCCGTACCATCGGTAAAACACAACCTCATATTACACTTGCATGAGTATCATATACCCAAATATATGAGAACTATGTCGTTGTGTCCTCACAACGCGCACAAGTGTAACACTAGTCTTTTACATATTTATCGATGTCCAATCTCGATAATACTCTGACTAGGGATATTTAATGATTTATCCTTCGTGGACTGGTACTGTCTCATATCATTCTCCGTCCATGAACAAATCATAGGGACCTCTCATCATTTATACATCTAGGTGATCTAATCACAAATGATAAGAGTACAATCTCCTTTGTCACATAGTTAATTTGTACAACAACACCATGATCTGTACAAATAGTGACGCTATGGGTTATAATTGTCCAACAATCTCCCACTTGGCCTATAGCCAGTCACTCGAGTGCTTGACACCCGAACTATGTACGGTTGGCTCAAACTGCTGAGAAAAGCTTTTCGTCAGTGGATTTATATGATTATCGTCTGATGTGATTTATTCGATCATCACATCGCCACAATGTATGATCCGAATGAATCTGATGAATAGTCGAAGTATTTATCTGGATCGTTGATGAGACCATTAATTCTTTAGCCTGTGCTGACGCCTAGCTCAGCTGCTAACAAAATTATATCTAATCTAATTAGATTTGTTTATCTACCCAGAAGGCTTCTATTGCCGTTTCAGTTGCAGCAATTACCCGCATTTGTTATTTATACGGAAACAGTATCTTGCTTGGAAGATTTCCAGCTCACTGTACCGTTATTCAAACTGTATAGTACCGTTTGCGACTTATAGTCGTCTTTATCGGTTTGGAAACTTGCAGTAGTGATCCTAGTCACTTCAAGTTCTCATTCTCCAGCGATTAAGGCAGCATCCTTAGTTCTCCAAGAAACTAACGGATGTTCTTACTTCAATCCAGTGACTATCACTCAGATTGGCCTGTTTGTGACTTCATATGCACAAAGCGTATGAGACACCAGGTAGCGTACATTTCTCAATGAAACATACAGCATTAGCAAGCATTATCCAAATGGATTTACCGTGGCAACAGGTAAAAGGTTGAATCGTAGTCAACACAATATTGATAACGATACCTTTCCGCTACAATTCTAGCTTAGTACATTGGTATGTTGCCATCCATGTATGTCTTCCTTGAAGACTTATACAGTACCAATAGGGACAATGCCTTGCGGTACACCAACTAGTATCCAAACTTGTTGATATACATGAAATCCATTTCGGATCATATGGCACTTTACCATAATTGGGAGTCGATATCTTGTATCACTTCCTCATACGTAGTCAGTTGGTATACCTCAATAAGATAGACATCTTTACGAGGTGAGATCAGAAACACATACCCCAGGTTATTTTCTGACTCTCTCCGACTTACACGGTTCTTGTGTATTAGAAGATTAATGTTATAGTTTCATCCTTGATGAACTATTTATGTTCCATTAAAGATTCGGTACCTAGAACAGTATCACTATGATTTTCATCGAGTTATACTATCCTCCCACTTACCACTGCATATCGATATTCCTCTTAGGAAATCCGCATGGCGAGCAACAATCTAATTGTTTTCATATGAGTTGTATAAGTACAATACTTATGGTATCCCTAGGATAACCTACAATTAGCACTTATCCTATTTGGGTTTTAGTTTGGTATCATCCAAACATATGCCAAGCAAACCCAAATTATCAGGAATGTGAAACCCGGTTTCTTTCTTGTTCATATTTAATATGAAATCTGTTTAACAGATTTTAATGGAACCTTATTCTAAATAAGTTCTTGCACTGTATAAAGCTTATCCGTTGAAGGAAATAGTAGCTCAGAGCGACTCATGATTAGCCTTATCATGTCTAACACAATTCGGTTAATCCGTTAGGACACACCGTCAAGATGACGTGTTCCGGGAGGAGTCATCGTTTGAAAGAATACTTTACTATTTCAAGTATATAAGAAACTTATTACTTAAGTATTTTCCATTACGGTCTTACTGTGACGGTATAATACTATAGCTGATCTGTATGTCTATTTCGTGTCGAAACTTTAAAAGTTTCCGATTTGTGTTTCAAAGAAACACATGATGAGCGGAAAATATATCAATATTTACCGCCCCTTTTACTTAATATTTTGTTTAGTTTCTCGGGTTTGATGAATGTTTTGATGTGTTTTAGTTTATTTTGCAGATAAAATAATATCGGGACTCAATGAAATCATTTAGGACGAAATGTGGATCAAATAAGGGCAATTATTGGACTTGATATATTAATTTTGGAGATTGGAAATTTGAAAGGGCGTTTTGACGAAGTGCAGTTTTGGAAATTCCAGTTTTGCACATCTGTCGTATGTTGGGCATAACCTTTTACTCAGATATCGGATTGAGCTGATTCAAGTGCCAAATTAAAGAAGACTCAATGATCTACAACTTTGAAAGAGAAACTAGTTTCGAATTCTGAAGATTTCATGACCTAAATTGATGAACCTTCCAGAAGTGTGTGGAGTGTAATTATTAAAAGTCATTATCAATCATTTTCAAAGCAAAATATTAATTAATTAATAATAATAAAAATTATCAAATCAACACCAAACAAGATAAGAAATTATTGGAGCAATTATGGATTTGGTGGAGTAATTAGTGGAGAAATTAATAATGTAATTGGTGGAGAAATTGATTGATGATTTGATGGTGGCAAAATTTTGCCTATAAATACCAAGCCATTTCATTTGTAAAATTGATACTTTCTTCTTTGAAATTCTTAATGAATAAATAAGAAGATTGTATCTAGTTTGTTTATTTTTAGTTTTCAGTAATTAATTTTCAGTTTCGCACTTTCTTTTTTTACTTTTCAGTTTTTACTTTCCGCAATTTACTTTTACGCACAGTACTTTTCTTTCTTTAATTTTTCAGTTTTTACTTTTCAGTAATGAGGAGGTAATTTCCCAGCTAGGGTGAAAGGTAATTCTTTTACTGTTACTATTTAGATTAATCTCCCTTAAAAATAATATATTCACTATTTAAAATACTGATTAATAAAGGATACCGCTATATTGGTCGGTTGGCAATTCAATTTAATCTGGTTTAAACCTGACTAATCAAGGATACCGCCAGATTGGTCGGTTGGTAAATTTATTTTGGTACCGCCTTTATGGCTGGATTATGGACAAATTTTACCGCCTATATGGCTGGTTGGACTTAATTTGACTTAATCATGATACCGCCAGATTGGTCGGTTGGTAAAATAATATCACAAGTTTATATATTATTTTATGGGAGATATCTAAATTAGTAGTAGTAAAAGTAATTCCTTTTACCTTAGCATTTTATTTTATTTTACTTTAGTTTTTACTTATGTCTTTTACTTTTAAGTTGTTACTAGCCCTAGTTATGTGTTAGTTATCTCGGGTTGTGATGAATTCTAATATCACGGTTTATAAGGGGTTATTTTATAGTTTGGGTAATTTAAAGGTTTACTTATTAAGTCTTAAGTAATGCTTTTGTTGTGATCACCAATAAGATTATGTGGTAAATCTAAAATACTTAAAGATTTTTAAAATTTTTTCCAAAATCTAAAATGAACTAGATATGGGATTTAGGTTTCAGCCTTAGACTTAATAGCCCACGATCTTCCTTGAGGATAGATAACCCTTTAATAGATTTCCTTACAGGATAGGAATATACCTGTCGGGCGGGGGTAGCCATAATTGGAACTTAAACTTAATGAATCCAGATAATTTGGTTGACATAGACATATGGTTCAATTGGGTTAAACTGGGTATTTGCGTCTGACCATCGACAGAGGCTTTTGCATAATTTAGTGTTCCAGGTTAGTAAATGATTTATTACACAAACATAAAATAACCACTTCATCTTTTAATGATATTAGAATGATTCACAACCCTAGATCTTTGTGTCTTTTTGTATTTTCTTAGTATTTTCTTTTTTCTTTTATTTATTTATTTATTTAGCAAATCTACAATCAACCATCAATCAAGCAATCATTCTCTTCTCCCTCAATTAGATTTTGTAAATAAATAGTATCAATAATTATAACAATAGTAGTAGAAATTAAGTCCTCGTGGGATCGATATTTTTATACTACTTGAACGATACGTGCGCTTGCGTTATACGTGTGTGTTTACGCCGGTCAAGTTTTTGGCGCTGTTGCCGGGGACTTATTTATCTTTCACTATTAATTTAGGGGTTAGATACGTTACTTGTATCTAATTTCTTTTTACTTTTTGTTTTTGTTTTCTTGTGTTTCAGGTTCTCAGAAACTACATGAGACGAACCAGAAGCTTTGAACTCCGATCGTTTGACCCAGAAATTGAAAGAACCATCAGACAGTTGAGAAGGGAAAGGCGAGAAGGCCAAGAAGCTTTAGTCAACATGGAACCTGAACCTTTGAACGTTGCACCACCAATTCCCATTCGAGACAGAACCATTCCGGTGATTGACAGACTCATTTCTTGCATTGTACTTCCTCCCTTACCAGCAAATGCATGTGACATCAAAACATGCATTCAGATGATTCAGCACTCAGTTCAGTTTGGGGGGAATGCAACTGAAGATCCGAATTCCCACATCAGCAACTTCCTGGAAGTTTGCGGCACTTTTAATTACAACCGAGAAGCGGAAGAAGCAATGAGACTGCGAGTTTTTCCATACTCCTTGAAGGACAGAGCTAAAGCTTGGCTACATTCACTACCACCAGGTTCTATCACAACTTGGAACACTTTAGCCACCAAATTTCTTGCAAAGTACTTTCCACCAGCCAGAACCGGAAAGCTGAGGAATGACATCACATCCTTTGTACAACAAGATTCAGAATCCCTCTGCGAAGCTTGGGAAAGGTACAAAGATTTGCTCCGGAAATGTCCTCACCATGAGATTCCAAAATGGCTTCAAGTTCAAACATTCTATAATGGACTTTCTGGAATAATGAGAACCACAATCGATGCTGCTGCTGGAGGAGCCTTGATGGCAAAAGGAGAAGATCAAGCCTGGGACCTAATCGAAGAAATGGCCAACAACAATTCCTTGTGGCCAACAGAAAGGAGCATGATCCAAAGAATTGCAGGAATTTATGAAGTTGGAGCAAACACAGCAGTGAATACCAGGCTGGATCAGATATGCAAATGTCTAGAAACACTTAGCACGCAAGTTGTGAACATCACTGGATCCACAAGTTCACCATATGGAGGAGCACCAGAACCTAAACAACATGAAGAAACGGTGAATTATGTCAACAATTTCAACAGACAGGGGAACAATCCATATTCCAACACCTACAACCCAGGGTGGAGGAATCATTCTAATTTATCATGGAGTAACAATTCAGGCCAACAGCAGAACTATCCACCACCTGAATTTCAGCAACAGAACAAAGGCCAGGAGCATGAAAAAGAACCAGAAATGAAAGAATGGTTTGCAGAGATGTTCAAAAAGCAAGAAGCAAAATACGATGCTATGTTTCAATCCCAAGCAACATTAATTCAAAGTCAATATACTTCTATTAAAGCACTGGAGAATCAAATGGGACAACTGGCAAATGCTCAGAGTTACAGACCGCCAGGTACCCTTCCTAGCAACACAGAGCCAAATCCAAGGAACATGGGGAAGGAGCAATGTCATGCCATCATGTTAAAGAGCGGTACTGAAATCAACAAAGATGTTGGAGTCAATTCAACTGCTGAGGAAGTTCCAAAAGAAACAAAGCAACAAATGGAGGAAAAAGAAGCAAAGGAAAAAGAACAGATCACTCCACCTCCACCTTTTCCTCAACGTCTTCAGAAGAACAAATTGGACAAGCAATTTTCCCGGTTCCTGGAAATATTCAAAAAGCTGCATATCAACATTCCATTTGCAGAAGCGTTGGAACAAATGCCCACCTATGCCAAATTCATGAAAGATATTCTTTCACGAAAGCGGAGAGATTGGGGATTACGAGACAGTAGCATTAACAGAGAAGAATGCAGTGCTATCATTCAGAGGAAACTTCCCCCAAAGTTGAAAGATCCTGGCAGTTTCACTGTTCCTTGCGTCATAGGAGAACATAACTTTGGTAAGGCTTTATGTGATTTAGGTGCTAGTGTTAACTTGATGCCTTTTTCTATTTTCAGGAAATTACAGATTGGAGAAACAATGCCAACTTCAGTCTCACTGCAACTTGCTGATAGAACGCTCGTATTTCCAAGAGGTGTAGTTGAGGATGTGCTGGTCAAGGTTGACAAATTCATTTTCCCAGCAGATTTTATTGTCCTTGATATGGAGGAAGACGCAGACGTGCCAATCATCCTTGGGAGACCATTCTTGGCTACAGGTCGAACCATTATTGATGTACAAAAAGGAGAACTAACCATGAGGGTACAGGACCAAGAAGTAACATTCAATGTTTTCAAGGCCATGAATTTCCCAGATGATGAAAAGAATGAGGAATGTTTCAAACTCGATGTGATACACAGTACCATTCAGAACTCTGATGAAAGACAAAGTTCTACTGACAAACTTAAAACATGTCAATTGCCTGTGGAGCCTAAAGATAAAACATCTTTTGCACTGAAAGAGCCAATTCTTGCTCTACAAGCAACAGAAGAGAAAAAGTTCCACCAGCTCAACGAATTGGAGGAATTTCACAATCAGCCTTTTGAAGATGCCAAATTGTACAAAGAAAAAGGCAAGAAAAGACATGATGAGAAGTTAGTGCGCATACAACTGGAACCAGGGCAGAAGGTACTGTTAAACAAATCAAGGGTGAAATTCTTCCCATGGAAGCCAAAATCACGGTGGTCAGGTCCATTTGTGATCACCAAAGTTTTACCAAATAGAGCCGTTGAGATACATGATCCTGACGCTAACAAAACTTTCAAGGTTAAAAACAAGCGTGTCAAGCACTACTGGGGAGAATCATTTGAGCGACAAAAAGAAATGTTACACTTTCAGATCCAGCTTAACGTTCGAGAAGCCAAGTCTGGCTGACGACTTTAAACTTAGCGCTAGCAGGGAGGCAACCCATGCAATTGTGTATATATTGTGATTTGGTGTGATTTAATTTTGTGTGTTTAATTTTTGCAGGTTTAGTCATTTCAAGATGGAAGAAGCTCTCGTAAATCTTCACAAGCAATTTCCTTCTCTCCCTCCAAAATCTCTGATGAAAGTTTACAAAGCTCGCTTGGAACGGATGAGGTTATTGACAATCCATGGTATTCCTAATGATATTCGTTGGGTAATTGAAGCACGAGTCCGATTGGTAGGTGAGTCTTCTGACTCTTTTATTTCACATCTGCCTGGATTTGGAAGAAGCAGCACTATTCAAAGAAACGTAGAGCTAAGCAAATGGGTGTTTGTTACAAATGTGCACGATTTAATTGCAACACTCGTTGTCGTTCTTTAGGAATGGTGTCTGATAATCGCGAAGACAAAATTAAATTCATTAGGGATGGCTTGAGAAAGGAGTCTTTAGATGATCTATCTTCGACTCTTGAGACGCATCCCAGTGGATATGTTAATATAGCCATTCACAAATTACATACACAATTCCAAAAGGAAAGACAACTGTTAAGTCTCGGGAATCTGACTCAAAAAGACCCTGTTTGCCAATTTATAAGAAAATTGGATGGGAAGCTTGTCCCTGACGCATAGACGTCAATCAAACCGTTACTTTTCTTGTAAATATTATATCTCTTTGTCTTTTCTTAATAATTGTGATTTGTTTTGTTGTTTTCTTTTAATTTTTCTCCGACAGGATCCAGACCTTTTTTGACTATCACGATATTAATTCGTTACTAATCGTCCTCTGGAAGATATTTGTGCTGTTATTACTCACCCTTTTTCAGGTACTATAAATTCAGCCCGTCATTGCACTTTTGAAGGCATCCGGAGTTGAAAAAGAAATACATAAAAAATGGAAGCCACTTCAAGAAGACGAGTTGAAAACATCTGCGTGTTTTGCGGCGTGTAGTAGTGTTGGTACTAAGCCACAATACATAGAAGCAGCACATGAATTGGGTCGAGTCTTAGCTGCAAGGAATATGCACTTAATATATGGCGGAGGAAATCTTGGACTTATGGGGATCGTTTCAAAGGCTGTACAGGAAGGAGGCAGTCATGTTTTGGGAATCATCCCAAAACCTTTGGCAGAGGCAAATCTTATTGGTTCATCAAACGGAGAGGAACTGATCGTGCCAGGTATGTCTGAACGACTGGTAGAAATGATTAACCGTTTGCTGCTTTTATTGCTTTGCCAGGTGGCTTGGGCACATTGGAGGAAATTTTTATAGTACTATCTTGGGCGAACCTGAACATACACCAGAAACCGCTTGGACTACTCAACGTTGATGGATTTTATGATTTTCTTTGTGTGTTTCTTGATGATGCTCGGAGAAATGGGTTCGTGTCAAAACCTATGAAAGAACTCCTCTTTACTGCCAGAACTGCTCCGGATCTAATAGACCAACTTATAGCCTATGAACGAAAGTTGACCCTATCATTTCAAAAATAAAATGGTCTGAGGACGATCGTGGTAAGAAGCGACGAATAAATCTGGATCTTAACCTTTAATTTTCCTGTAGAATTTCAGCTAACCAGGTATTATTTTCTAAACTCTTCTTTACTGTTTAAGACATTGGGGACAATGTCTCATTAGGTTTGGGGTGAGGTATAGTTATAGTACTTGTTTGTATTGTGTGTTTTTATTTTTAATCCAAAATTTTTCGAAAAATACAAAAAAAATTGAAAATTTTTCAAAAATTACAAAAATATTTTGCATTTTTGTGTTTTTATTTTAACTAAAAGGTGAAATTGGTAAGAAATAGCCGAGTAAGGAGTTTCCACTCTTGAGACGTATTTCAAACCATTTTTTTCGAAACAAGTTAATTTTTGTTTATTTCATTTTGAATTATTTAATTTGTGAATTCTCCATAATACTGACTAAAATGAATCTTCATATGCTCATTTGACAGGTATTATCAACATGCATAGTAACATACAGACATGAGCTGTAATTGAAAAGCTTGTAATATTTCGTGCTTTAGTTTAATTGGAGGAAACATCTATTAATAGTTATGGAATAAAAAAAAAAAATCATTTCTGATATAAAAAAATAAAGTATCTAAGATCCGGGTTATTAAGTCTGTAAGGGTGTTTTAACACCTAGTGCCCTAAAACCAACTGGTTTGGGAGTCATTGGCCCAAAGCTCGTTACATGGATCAAAGATACTGCAAAATATATATATCTGAAGTCTGAGTAATTAAGTTCGTAGGGGTGTCTTAACACCTGGTGCCCTAAAGCCAACTGGTTTGGGAGTCACCGACCCAAAACTCGCTACATAGACGGAAGGTATTGTATATAAATAAAAAGTCAAAATTCAGAAAAATCAAAGAAAAAAATCAGAAAAATCAGAAAAATTATTCCATTGCTACAAAAAGGTGTGAAATCTGATAGAACTTTAGGACAAAAATATTACTCTCTTATCAACTGCACTTATGACTGTTGTGGGCAAAAATGAGTTGTTTAATATTATGTTGGCTGTGTATATGAAGAATGGTAAAAATAATCGGAGAATTTACTTATTTAAGTAATTTAGAAAGAAACAAAACAACTAGAAACTTGTAGTAGAAGTTTCACCTGATTAGTTACTATCTTCTTTATTCTCTTTTCTCTTGTCTTTTTGCTTTTGTGTGCATTAGTTTTACTGCCTTTTTACTTTTGTAAAATGTTTGTGGGTATCATTGCTGTAAACCCTCACGAGACTACAACTCGTCCACTAGGGACACATAGGGGTTTAAAGGCTTGTTGCATATGCTAAATGCAACCGTGATCCCTACGAAAGTGGCTTAGTTTAATTTTAATTTTATTTTGTTGTTTTGCTCGAGGACTAGCAAAAGTTAGGTTTGGGGTGTGTGATGAGCGGAAAATATATCAATATTTACCGCCCCTTTTACTTAATATTTTGTTTAGTTTCTCGGGTTTGATGAATGTTTTGATGTGTTTTAGTTTATTTTGCAGATATAAAATATCGGGACTCAATGAAATCATTTAGGACGAAATGTGGATCAAATAAGGGCAATTATTGGACTTGATATATTAATTTTGGAGATTGGAAATTTGAAAGGGCGTTTTGACGAAGTGCAGTTTTGGAAATTCCAGTTTTGCACATCTGTCGTATGTTGGGCATAACTTTTTACTCAGATATCGGATTGAGCTGATTCAAGTGCCAAATTAAAGAAGACTCAAAGATCTACAACTTTGAAAGAGAAAATAGTTTCGAATTCTGAAGATTTCATGACCGAAATTGATGAACCTTCCAGAAGTGTGTGGAGTGTAATTATTAAAAGTCATTATCAATCATTTTCAAAGCAAAAATTAATTAATTAATAATTAATAAAAATTATCAAATCAACACCAAACAAGATAAGAAATTATTGGAGCAATTATGGATTTGGTGGAGTAATTAGTGGAGAATTAATAATGTAATTGGTGGAGAAATTGATTGATGATTTGATGGTGGCAAAATTTTGCCTATAAATACCAAGCCATTTCATTTGTAAAATTGATACTTTTCTCTTGAAATTCTTAATGAATAAATAAGAAGATTGTATCTAGTTTGTTTATTTTTAGTTTTCAGTAATTAATTTTCAGTTTCGCACTTTCTTTTCTTTACTTTTCAGTTTTTACTTTCCGCAATTTACTTTTACGCACAGTACTTTTCTTTCTTTAATTTTTCAGTTTTTACTTTTCAGTAATGAGGAGGTAATTTCCCAAGCTAGGGTGAAAGGTAATTCTTTTACTGTTACTATTTAGATTAATCTCCCTTAAAAATAATATATTCACTATTTAAAATACTGATTAATAAAGGATACCGCTATATTGGTCGGTTGGCAATTCAATTTAATCTGGTTTAAACCTGACTAATCAAGGATACCGCCAGATTGGTCGGTTGGTAAATTTATTTTGGTACCGCCTTTATGGCTGGATTATGGACAAATTTTACCGCCTATATGGCTGGTTGGACTTAATTTGACTTAATCATGATACCGCCAGATTGGTCGGTTGGTAAAATAATATCACAAGTTTATATATTATTTTATGGGAGATATCTAAATTAGTAGTAGTAAAAGTAATTCCTTTTACCTTAGCATTTTATTTTATTTTACTTTTCAGTTTTACTTTATGTCTTTTACTTTTAAGTTGTTACTAGCCCTAGTTATGTGTTAGTTATCTCGGGTTGTGATGAATTCTAATATCACCGGTTTATAAGGGGTTATTTTATAGTTTGGGTAATTTAAAGGTTTACTTATTAAGTCTTAAGCTTAATGCTTCTTGTTGTCTGATCACCAATAAGATTGATGTGGTAAATCTAAAATGAACTAGACATAGGGATTTTAGGTTTCAGCCTTAGACTTAATAGCCCACGATCTTCCTTGAGGATAGATAACCCTTTAATAGATTTCCTTACAGGATAGGAATATACCTGTCGGGCGGGGGTAGCCATAATTGGAACTTAAACTTAATGAATCCAGATAATTTGGTTGACATAGACATATGGTTCAATTGGGTTAAACTGGGTATTTGCGTCTGACCATCGACAGAGGCTTTTGCATAATTTAGTGTTCCAGGTTAGTAAACTGATTATACACAAACATAAAATAACCACTTCATCTTTTAAATGATATTAGAATGATTCACAACCCTAGATCTTTGTGTCTTTTGTTATTTTCCTTAGTATTTTCTTTTGTCTTTTTATTTATTTATTTATTTAGCAAATCTACAATCAACCAAATCAATCAAGCAATCATTCTCTTCTCCCTCAATTAGATATTGTAAATAAATAGTATCAATAATTAATAACAATAGTAGAAATTAAGTCATCGTGGGATCGATATTTTTATACTACTTGAACGATACGTGCGCTTGCGTTATACGTGTGTGTTTACGCCGGTCAACACATAACCATAACGCAATGCCACATCCGTAAAGGTCACGAAATATTCATATCCATCTCTAGCCTAGCTAGACATGGGCCCACTTGCTTCATTATGAACTAGGGCTTACAGATCTGTGGCATTTTCACTTTTACCAAGTAAAGGTGTTTTAGGCACATTGCCCAATAAACTAGATTCGTAGACTTTATTTGATTGGAATCAAATCAGTCATAGTATCCACTCTTCAAAAGTGTGGATATACGAGCCTTGTTTAATTGTGTCCCAGACAACAATGCCACAATTAGTTTCTTCTGATCAAATCAGTTCGAGCTATTTATTTGTCATAATATATATTTGAGATTCATTTATATTCAAAATATAAATTTTGTTATTCACATCTAATGCGTTTATCTCAATATCATCTTTATATAATAAAACACTTTAGTGTTCTAGAATATAAAGGTTCACCCGCAGCGGGTCAAACACTGATATGGAGATAATGTCTCTAGTCAAACTAGTTACATTATAATACTTTCCAAATTTAGGTACACACCCGAGGACCGTTCCTAAACTTAGGTATCTACGGTTAAAATAGCGACTTTCGTCCCGTTTTCAATTCGCATATTAAATCTCAACTGAAGTCAGTATCCTGCTCACAACAGATTCTGAACTTCAATATATATTTATGTACCACACTAAGTATTTAAAATCTAATTTCAATACTAGTAGTGAACATAATCTTGACAAACATATTTGAAGTCAGAGCCTTGCTCGTCTTCAATTCCTTCATGTCTGCTTTGTCCAAATGGCAGTCATGCTTCCGCGATCCCGTTTGCCACATCTAAGGCAGACACTTTGGGATATGTCCTTTATCTTCCCAAAAGATTATAATGATTTTGCCTTTGCCAGTTTCAACACTCCAGAAGACTTTGGCCAAGCCTTGGCCTTCAAGGAGACAAAGTTTTGACTTTGTCTCCTTGAGAATAGTCATTAACTCTCCAAGAGTTATAATTGCAATTAAGTACTTTTAAGATCTAATAAAAGATCTATGAAGATCCTTCAATTTCGTCATCATACTTTAAGGATCTAATCCTTAGTTCTGATTCAGAAATTAAGGAGTCTACTGCGGTAAGTATAATGGATTAAGCACTTAAGTTATCATTACATAATCTTCCAAAGATTATGCAAATTGGCAACCAATTTATTATCTTTGTTAAGGTCTCATCATCATACACCCTTAAACATGCATTCTAAACATATAATAAAGCGCATATGAAAAATAATAATGATATGCTGATGTATACTTTACACATTGATCCTAGATCAAATCTCTCACTTTCTCTCTCCCGCTAGCACAAGTATTATTTCTAACCGTTACACTACACTTCTAAAGAAACCTCATTTACATTGAGGGGAATAGGTGAGAAGAGAATATAAAGAAATGAGAGGTAATAAGGCTGGACACGCAGGTCCAATTAATAAATCAAATTTATTAAAAAAATTTCTAAAATTGTCCCACCCATCTAATATCCATCCGATATACATTATTCATGCATCACAACCATGTATTCACACAAGCATGTTATCAATCAATCTAATCAAATTAATTAATCTGATAATTAGTGATCATCCAATGTTCAAACAACGATTTGATTTTGTTCGAGTCAAACTCGTTTTACAAAAAGTACTTAAAGTACGAATTCTCGAATTAAATTAAACTACATCATTAAATCCAATTTAATATGCATTCAATTCTAATTCGTTATTTAATTCCAAATTAAATAATACACTTTATTAATGAACTTTTACTACTTAAATTCCAAATTTAATCGTTACGGGTCTCAAAGCCCGATTAACGTCCAACGTCAGTTTAATTAAAGTCCAATGGGCTTTTAATTAATTTCTTAAGGCGTGGACTTTTGGTCAACTCGGGTCAAACCGAATAACCAAAATCCAATCCGGGAGTTACCCCATAAGCCTAGAAATCAATCTTGGCCCATTAGGCCCAATTAAACTTTAAAGGTCCATTTAGTCGCATTTGGGCTTTATGGATGCGGTTTTGGGCCCAATTGGATCCAACCAATTTTGCCTAAACCCAAATTTGTACAACAAAGCCCAACAAGCCCAATTACAACACAAAAGCCCAAATCCAATTTTAAGGCCCAATTAATTAAATTCAAAAATCCAATTTCACATTTAATTAACCTAAAGTGTATAACATGATTAATCACCCAAATCAATATTTCCAAAACATCAAATTTGTCCAATTAATCATGCTCATCTTCATCATCACATGTCCAACACATTTTGATAAAAATCAAACCCATGACATGCTTCTTCAAGTCTCGGCCAAGGGAGATTATTTTGTCCAAATCAAATTCAATCCAATTAAATTCAATTCAATATTAAATTAATATCCTATATGATTTCCAACACATCCAATGAACCAAAAATAAAAAAATCCAAGACATTAGGGCATTAGACCATTCGGCCAACATACAATTTTGGGGGAAAATTATTCCAAATCAATTTTCTTGAAATTGATCAAATCAAACTTCAATTAAACATGTTTTAAGCATACTCAATCATCCAATTCAACCAAATCATGCTTGAAAACATTTTACCCAAATTTTAAGCCCTAAACTTTTTCATGCTCAAACCTTGCTCTAGATGCCATTGTTGGTTTCTATTAAGGTCCCAAGATCAATTATAAGCATGAATCAAGTGCGTGAATACGTCGAAGAAGTTACAGAATACTTACATCGATCGGTTGAGCGACGCGGCAAGCAATAAAACTTAAAATTCTGCTCATGGACAGTCACGGCAGTGGGCTGTACGCAGTCACTGGTTTTGGCTTCGTTTGGTTCCTTCATCAAGCTCCAAGCTTCGTCGAACGGTTCCTGGCTCATGGGTGGACTTCCCTATCGGAGAAGCCCGGCTAGCTTCCTCCATTAAATCGGAGAAGCCCATAACCATCCCCTTGATTTGCTTGCAGGAAAGAGTGTTGGGAAGCCAGAGGTAATGAAAGTGGAAGTAGGAGAGAAGGCCTCTTGGATGGACCCGATCAAAAAATACCTAAAAACTGGGGAGACCCCTGAAGATAGGAAGGAAGCGAGAAAGCAGAGGTACCGAAGCTCTAAGTTTTGCCTGATTAAAGGAGTACTGTACCAGATGGGGTATATTGTGCCGCTTTTGAGATGCATCGCGACAGAGGAAGCCGGTTATGTGCTCAGAGAGATTTATAGGGGTATTTATGGGAGTCACGCATGAGGGCAGTCTATTGCGTATAAGGCGTTGAGGCAGAGATTCTACTGGCCGACCATGCACTAAGACGGGATGAAGGTAGCTCTGAAATGTGAAGGATGCCAGAAGAATGCAAACATTCATCACCAACCAGCAGAGCAGTTGACTTCACTGGTCAGCCTCAGGTCGTTCGCCCAGTGGGGGCTGGACGTCATCGGGCTAATGCTGTGGGGCGGGGGCAAGCCAAGTACGCCATTGTTGCCATTGACTATTTCACCATATGAGCGGAGGCCGAACCCCTAACTACAATCACATAGAAGAAGGCGATAGATTTTGTGAGAAAGAATATCATCTGCCGGTTTGGAATTCCCCGAGCCATCATCACTGATAATGGAAAGCAATTCGACAGCAAGGGTTTCAGGAAGCTCTGTGAAGATATTCAGATCGCCTTGAGATTCACTTCACCTGCTCATCCCAAGTCCAACGGGCAGGTCGAGGCTACCAATAAAATGATCAAGGCAAATTTGAAGGCCCGACTCGGATCTTGTAAGGGGTCGTGGGTCGAAGAACCGGAAGTATTATGGGCACATTGGACAACCTACAAGGACTCCACCGGAGAGACGCCTTTTTCTTTTGCTTACGAGTATGAAGTAGTTATTCCAGCATATATTGGGATGATCACCTACCGGGTCCGGCATTTTGAGACCGATCAAAATAAAAAACTCATTAGGAATCACCTCGACCTAATCGAGGAGAAACGGGAGAAGTCGGCTGTGAAAGCGGCTGTCTATCAACATAGAATGGTCCGTTTCTACAATAAGAAGGTTCAGATTTGATCTTTCCTCCCTGGAGATTTGTTTTTAAGGAGGGTCACATTAAATACCCGAAAACCAGAGGAAGGTTCATTTGGCTCCAAATGGGAATGGCCATATCGAGTGGTGGAGATAGTAAGATTGGGTACCTATCTTCTGGAGCAGTTGGATGGTACTCGACTCAAGAAGCCTTGGAACGCTGAGATGCTGAGGAAGTACTTCCAGTAGACCTTTTCTATGAACCACCAAGCCATTAGATGAGCTGGCCAGAATCAGAAAATTTTTATAAAGCCTCTCTTGAAATGACCCACCAAGAGTTGTAAGAATGGCAGTAGGTCCTATGAATATGAACATGACTTTCTCGTCAACTTTACTTGTTTTTTAAATTAAATTCGAAAGTCATGTTCAATATTTTTAGGATGTGCTCGATGCGAAGGGGTAATCGGTAGCTGGGAAGGGCACCAAGCCTGTGGCATGCCAATCCAGATGTGGTCACTTGCTGGAAACGGAGATCGGATGACGTCGAAAACTCCATTTCTCTCTCTCTCTCCATGCACTTTCTCTCTCTTCTGGATAATCCTCTCTCATGCTCTCAGTTTCTCTCTCTAAAACTCTAAGAAATTGCTCTAAAAACTCTCTGGAATTTCTCTCAAACTCCTCTGGAATTGTCTTCAATCACCCTATTCACTCATCATCACCCATAAAGTATTTGGAAACATGATACAAATGTAGGAAACGACTATCATTTGCGCTGCAGAAGTTGCTTGTGGTGGCACCAGGTCCGATATGGATCTTTAAAATTTTATTTGCCTTCTCCCTTTGTTTTAGTAGCCGAAATCAATCCTTTGTTGTCTAACACTTGGATCAACCACTCGATCTTCCGAACTATGACTCGAAACCAACAAACCGAAGTGTGGGCTTCACTCACAAAGATTAAACTCTAAACGATTTAGAGAATCAATATGTTACAATTGGTGTTTGGCTTTAGGAATTTCAAACACTCTCACAACACTTGTGAATGTTTGAACTCTCTCTAATTTCTCTCAAATCTTTCTCACAACAATTGTGTGAATGTTTAAAAAATATTAACCTTAGGAAGTGAGAGAAATGGTAGAGATTATATTCTCTTACACAAGCCAACTAACCTTATCATTAAACATCTAATGTTTTCTTGCAATGGCCAACACAAAAATGTGAATGTCATACCAAAGCATAAGAAATGATAAGTTAAAGACAATGACTTTGTCAATAAGCATCTAATGTTTTCTTTCAATGGCAAACACATAAATGTGGAGGCCATATCAAAGCATAAAATGCATTAGCTAATGACAAAAATATTAGGTGTATACAACCCACCTAATAGACATAATTGCATGGATGACATGGTAAGCCATATGGCTTTGTTTCCAATGGTAAATAAAAATCAATATCTTAATAATGATTTATTTACCTTCAATTATGTTGTAGTAATTATCTCATAATTATTACTAACTTGATTATCTCATAATCAAGACTTTATTATCTCATAATCAAAGAATTCTAGAAAATATTAAGTTAAACTAATTTAAAATAGTTTTCATTTGTGACAATAAATATTATTAATCTCATTAATAATATATAAATATAATGTGAGCATATTATTAGACAAGCTAATTATATTAGGTTTGCTATAGTTAATCGAGCTAGCACGGGAACCAAATGGACCTACGGTTCCGAGCTTTAATAATTCCGAAATATTAATTAAACTCTTTAATCAAATATTACGAATTATTAACTTCGCTTTATTCCACTAAAAACTCGAAGTTGAACTCCTGTTACCATAGATGGATAAAATAAAATCGAACAACTTCGGTGTCCATCGATATAGTCATTACATATAGATATAACCCTTCACGAATATCTCATAAATAGAGCCGGCTCAAAAGTCCGTTAAACCCCTCTAAATATTTTGTCTCTTAAGCACCATTGATTCTATAATGAACAATTAATTCATAACAATTATGAATATAAAACTTTCTATTCGTAATAGAAAATTTGAGCGCTCAAATTGTTCAAGTCTCGAATCAACTCTTAAAAAAGATATTCTTCTACTTCTCGTAAGAAGGAGTGAATTACATATCTATGTAAAACGTTCACAGCTACACACCAAACCATATCCCCAAAATACGTAGTTATTGGCCGGGAATGCAACACCAACCTCACCATAGTAAATCAAAGGTCATAGCCTGTCATGCAGGAGTTCGTAGTACACTCAAGATTAAGATGGAATCCATATATGAACATCTATTAGATAAAATGATTTTCTTCGGTTAATAGATATTAAAAAAATTCTGTATTTATCTGAGTCTAGTCCTATATGATCTCATCATATAAGGTGCCTCTATTTCCATGTCACTACATGAACGATCCCGGATCAAGGTCGTCATACAAGTATAGAATGGACCGCAGTTATAGATAAACCACAAACAAAGTACCCTCTTTGTTTGCTCTCTACGGACTATTTAGATTACTAAATACAGACTTAAATCCTATTGTGCATCAAATATCAACTAAGTCTGAAGGTACAAGAGTAATCAAGGTAAACAAGACAATTGGACAACATGCGATATAAATCAAACAACTTTGATAAAATGAATAATGTATTTATTATTATTATTACAATAATCAATTCCGTTTTACAATACGTGAAGCTTTAGGACATAAATGTTAGACAATTATGACACATATCGTCACTGTTTGTAAAAGACATTGTGTTTTTGTACAAAATTAACTATGTAGTAATGAAATTGCCTTTTACCGTTTCGTAATTTATTTACTTTGATATAGAAATGGTAGAAGTCCTTATGATTAGTTCCGGATTGAGATGATAAGAGACAGTATCAATCCATAAAGGTTTAATCATTAAATATCCCTAATAGACTAGTATCGAACTTGTGCGTGTTATGGAAGCGTAACATCATAGTTCTCATATATTTAAGTATTGGATACTTATGCAAGTGTGATAGGAGGTTGTGTTTACCGATGGTACGGAAACAGCTTCGTTCTGGATAGACCCCTCGGAATCTCATTGGTAGTATGACTATGTGTCTATGGGAATACGATTCAGGGTAGGTGTATTTGGTCTTAAACTGAGACTTGCACCGCTAGTACTTGCGACAATCGATATGCTTTAGTTTTGGTCGTCCGGGACTTTAACAGGTTCTGTGTTCGTCTCTTCTGGGTTTATTGAGAATCGTAGTGTGTTGGGTGTGATGTCAAGACGGAAGTATCACTTCAGTCATATGGAGATGATGGTCACGCGGGGATACAGAACTGGTTCTCTAAAGGGTTGCAACCATCGGGATAATATGACTAGGTCATGATTATCCGTTATTAAAGAGACTAGTTGCTTGATATCCTGCTTCGTTCGGGGCAGACACTATTCCAGCCTCAGGCCTTGCACGTGACATCCGATACTGGATCGTTATACGCAATACTACGTATGCTACTCCTGACATAGATTATATATATTCCAGTAAGAATATTTCTGGAGAATTGGGTAGGCACGGTGCTTTGCTAGAAGCCAACCATGTCTTATAAATCGGTAAGCACGTGGTACGAGGTACTCACTTTATCGGATAGTCCGATAACCGGATTTACTGCCAACATATCCAGAGGTCTCTTGGGTCGCTTCCCAAAGATTCACCGATGACTGTTGACTCAATTAGAATTAATCTGGGATTAATTAAGAGAGAGAAAATTAATCTGGGATTAATTGAAGCATTATTTAATCTGGGATTAAATGTGTTCGAAAGAGAGAGCATGATTAATTTGGAATTAATCGGTAAAATAAATTTAATAGTTAAATTTGATTTTTCTATTTAATTTATTGGCATGGGCTAAAATTAATATATCAGATATATTAATATGAATTGGATTTCATTACGAAATTAAAGTCAGACTTTAATATGAACGAACAGACTAATTTAGAATTAAGTCGTAAACAGCATTCGTAATAAATTTACGAGATGTTGTTATTTTATTAAATTAGATTTAATTATTTAGCGATGAGAATTTGTTTAATCGGATTAAATGAATCCGAGCCGCGGCAAACATTCGTAGAATCCATTTGAATTTTGAATTCAAATGTGGGGCCCACTTTAAATGTGGTAGTTGGGAGAGTGGTTGGCATTTATGCCAAACCATCTACTTTCCAACCACCTTGGAATGGTTTTGGTGAAACCATTTACCCAACCACCTTGTTTAGGTGAAAAGGGTAAATTGGTTTTTTACCAAAAGACATCTCTCTCTCTCTCATTTTTGTAACACATCTCACAAACACAAACCCTAGTACACAAGGCTTTGGGCGTGAGCTTCATGTTCTCCCCTCTTTGATTTTTTGGCAAAATCAAGTTAGCTAGCACTTCAAGGAATCAACAAAGGTGATAGGGAAACAACTCAAAGCTTGGAATCAACACAAAGGTTGGATCTTGGAGATCTTCATTCAAAATTTTAAAAGCTCAAATCCATTCAATGTAAGTGATTCTGCAACTTATAATGAATTTATGAACCCATTTTCTTGCTTATTAGATCCTTGGCATGTTCTAGGAACACTAACAATAAATCCCAACAACAAATTGTATAGTCTCTGTGAATCATGTACTGAGCAAAAATATGAAGGCAACCACCACCAAACCCTTCATTCAAACAAAACATCTTCTCACCAATATAAATAAATCTCAATCTCTACCACTGGACTAGCAACACCAAAAGCCACACAACACTAATATACAAATCCATCCATTAAACCAACTAATGAGCAACCACAAAACAAATCACCATTACTATTGATCCACCACCTTTATTGATGTTCTTATGTATTCCAGCGCCACTTCCTTGTATTTCCCTTGTCAATTCGCTCATTTGGTGGCTGTATGAATGACTCTGGCACTTTTGATAGAAAAAGTTGGGTGATGATGGAGTTGTGGATAAGGGTGGTTGGATATATTTTTGTTTGATTAGAAGACAAACAAACATATATTATTGATGATATTGGATGTGGGGTGTGTTTTCTTTTATTTGGTTTTAATAATTTTGTAGACAAAGAATCATGTTTTAAGTAATGTGTTGACGGTGGATTTTGGTCTCAGGGTAATATGGGAATTTCACCTCCGAGGGAATCCTCCTTCAATAGTGAATTTGTTTGGTTATGGGGGACCAAAAGCAAATTTAGCGAGAGACAGATAAATACACCAATCGACAAAGAGATTTAACGTGGTTCGGCGGATCTTGGTCCGACCTACGTCCACGGACAGAAACAGGATGCTACTTTTTATTACTCTAATACGTTTCTCAGATCTTTTTGTGCTTTTACAAGTCAGAGCTTGATGATTATGATCACTAATTTTTTGATGCCTTTTACACATACTCTGCCCTCCTATTTATAATAGTATAGAAATCAGACTCCTATTTGCATAAGAAATCCTAGTTGAACTCAGTCTTCTCTTCTTGCAAGGATTCCTAGTCTAATATTGCCTTCTCTTTTCTTATTCTTTTTCGGATTCTGACTTCATTTCCTTGTGAGAGTAGGATAATTTGTTTATCTTATCTGCAAGAATAGGGTGTCGTCATCTTGAGCATATCTCGCCTGTCTGGTCGGTCTTCATGAGGTCGGTCATGATAGTCTTTTATGCTGAGAATGCTTCTGCCGACTTGATAGTGCCCGGTTTATCTGGAAAAGTGGTCGGTCACCTATCACCAAGTGCTCGACCCTCACTTATGTGGTCGGTTATGATGGTCTATTTTTAATGATTTTGACCAAGGAGGGAATTTACCCTCTTACCCCTGCCGTGCTGCTTAAATATCATAGTGCCTAAAAACACCATCAACATCTGTCCCCTAATTCTCGGTAACAACGAGTTTGCGAGTTGATGCCGGGAACTATAAAAAAAGATGGTGTGTTCATCGCCTTGCTGGTGGTCATTCCAGAAATCACAGAGAAATTGCCTTCGCCATCAACTAAGTCTTCTGTTTCTATCTTCATATCCTCGGTGATTGGAGATGCTGACCCTGAACGATTCTCCACCTCAAAGAAAATTGCTTACTTGGGTCGTTCCATCAGGAGATGAAGTTCCTCTTGTTGTCCAAAAAATGACTCATCCTCGGTAATATATGTACCAGAGATTTAGAGGTCCTGACCCCTTACTGATCCAATCTTGATTATGAGGAGAAAATTTTGCCTCTGATGATGTGCTCGGTGGCATGTGATCATGTCTCAATCTGTGAGAGATGCTCGGACCTGGGGGAATGTTACGTCCCCAGTCCGAAGGGCTGACTCGGTGAGACGTACCCCGATCCCGAGCTGAGAAAGGCACTTGGGCCTGGGGGAATGTTACGTCCCCAGTCCAAAGAAGACCGACTTGGTGGGACGTAACCCGATCCCGAGTTGAGAAAAACACTTCGGTCTGGGGGAATGTTACCTCCCCAGACCAAAAGGACGGACTCGATGGGACACGACCCGACCTCGAGCTGAGATGAACACTTGGCCCTGGGGGAATGTTACGTCCCCAGACTAAAAGGACGGACTCGGTGGGGCACGACCCGACCCCGAGCTGAGATGAACACTTGGCCCTGGGGGAATGTTACGTCCCCAGACCAAAAGGACGGACTCGGTGGGACACGACCCGACCCCGAGCTGAGATGAACACTTGGCCCTGGGGGAATGTTACGTCCCCAGACTAAAAGGACGAACTCGGTGGGACACGACCCGACCCCGAGCTGAGATGAACACTTGGCCTTGGAGGAATGTTACGTCCCCAGACCAAATGGACGGACTCGGTGGGACACGACCCGACCCCGAGCTGAGATGAACACTTGGCCCTGGGGGAATGTTACGTCCCCAGACTAAATGGATGGACTCGGTGGGACAGGACCCGACCCCGAGCTGAGATGAACACTTGGGCCTGGGGGAATATTACGTCCCCAGACCAAAAGGACAGACTCGGTGGGACGTAACCCGACCCTGAGCTGAGAGAAACCAAGTGACCTCGGCGGAATGAATCCAGCCCCAAGCCGAATAAACAAGTGGCCTCGGCGGAATGAATCCAGCCTCGTGCCGAATAATCCAAGTGGCCTCGGCGGAACGAATCCAGCCCCGAGCCAGGTAATCCAAGTGGCCTCGGTGGAACGAATCCAGCCTCGAGCCGGGTAATCCAAGTGGCCTCGGCGGAACGAATCCAGCCCCGAGCCAGGTAATCCAAGTGGCCTCGGCGGAACGAATCCAGCCCCGAGCCAGGTAATCTTTGGGACTTGCTCAGAAGGGAATTTAATCAACCTTGTGAAGCCCTACCGAATCTGACACGGGCGCCCCCTTGCCAGACCAGCGAAAAACAAAATCAAAACTTTGAAAAATAAGACCAAAAAGGTGGGGGTGACTCGGCACTTATCCCAAAAGAAAACTTTTTACTAATGTAAACAACAGCACGGATGCCTCAAAACAGCGTCCTGCCCGAGGCCTCCAAAACACAATTCTGAATCTTTCAATTCAGTGTCCCGGCGAACCAGGATTTGGATCAGTTGAGCGTTTGAATGGTGAGGGTACATCCTTTACACGTCGGGTCACTGTGGAGCCTGTGTATTGTATGAGGGCTCCTCCTTACCACGCTGGAGCAGGCACACGCTACAGGGGCACAACGCATCCCCGTGATGCGTCTCTCTCGGATCCAAATGATGAATGGATCAAAGAGCGTCCGGGATACTAAGGGCATTTTCCTTCTTAGGTCCGGCATCACTGGAGCTAGCAATCATCACGGGGGCCTCATCACTCCCCGTGCTATGCTTTCCCACGGATCCATTACATCGGGTAAGTGAGGATCAAAGAGTGTTCGACACATCAAGGGCATATTCCTCCTTATGTTCGGTAACACTGGAGCAAGCAATCGCCACGGGGGTATCATCCATCCCCGTGCTATGCTTCTCACGGATCCTATGCATCGAGTATGTCCTTGGGGACCTCGAGCCAAGAGAGATACTTGGTTCTGGGGGAATGTTACGTCCCCAGTCCGAAGGGCTGACTCGGTGGGACGTACCCCGACCCCGAGTTGAAAAAGGCACTTGGACCTGGGGGAATGTTACGTCCCCAGTCCGAAGGGCTGACTCGGTGGGACATACCCCGACCCCGAGCTGAAAAAGGCACTTGGACCTGGGGGAATGTTACGTCCCCAGTCCGAAGGGCTGACTCGGTGGGACGTACCCCGACCCCGAGCTGAAAAAGGCACTTGGACCTGGGGGAATGTTACGTCCCCAGTCCGAATGGCTGACTCGGTGGGACGTACCCCGACCCCGAGCTGAAAAAGGCACTTGGACCTGGGGGAATGTTACGTCCCCAGTCCGAAGGGCTGACTCGGTGGGACGTACCCCGACCCCGAGCTGAAAAAGGCACTTGGACCTGGGGGAATGTTACGTCCCCAGTACGAAGGGCTGACTCGGTGGGATGTACCCCGACCCCGAGCTGAAAAAGGCACTTGGACCTGGGGGATTGTTACGTCCCTAGTCCGAAGGGCTGACTCGGTGGGACGTACCCCGACCCCGAGCTGAAAAACTAAGTGTCCTCGGCGAAGAAAAATCCAACCTCGAGCCGATGGTTGAAGCGGCCTTGGTGCCAACTGTCTTTTGTAGTGGGCGTCGAGTATGTCCCCCGTTTTTGTATATGGCTTTCAACTTTGTTTTAAGAAAGGGGATGAAAAATGTTTTATTCATATTTGGGGACATATTGTCCTCCTTACAGTTCTTCTGCGGGATATTTCGAGAAAAAACTTTATATTTGGCTCATTTGTGGGCATTGTGTGATACCGAAAGACCACCTTGTAATCTCGGGGCCTGTTCCGTTTCTAGTACGTCTGACTCCCGAGTTTTGTTATAGTTTTTTCCTGACCGATTAGAATCTCTGATCAGTGCTATGTGTCCTCTGCCTAGTCGCCATAACTTCATGGTCAATGTATTTGTTTAGGTATCCGTTTCGTGCCAGGTCTTCCATCTGTTCCCGCAGATCTTTGCACCCGTCCGTTGTATGTCCTCTGGATTTGTGATGTATGCAGTAAGCCTTTTGGTTCCTCTTGTCCGGGGGAAATCTTCTTTGGTCGGGTTCTACCAAGAGGCCTTTCCCCTGAATCTCCATGACAATTTGTCCCAGTGGTTTCTTTAGGGGAGTGTATGTATTTTCCTCGTCCACATGGTTTACTTGGGTCGACGCCCTTCTCTCCTGGTTGTCTCGGTGTAGTGGTTTGAACTCCTTGTGTTTTAGGGGATGCCTTATGGATTCTCTTTCTTCACGGCGGGGGGCGCCCTCTCTTGTGGTCCTTTCTCTGATGGTGTTCCCTCTTCGGGATATTTTCTCCTCGTTTTCTAACAGAACGAACTTCCGGGCCACTTCCAGGGCGGTTGCGTAGTCCGGGGTGTCTTGGATCCTTAGGTGGGTCCATAGCCTCCCGACTTTCAAGGCTCCCTTTAAGCTTTCCAGGGCCTCGGGAGACTCGTACCCTCCGACTTCGAGTACCATATTGTGGTATCTTTCAATAAATATTTTCAACGGTTCATCGTCTCCTTGTTTCATAAGCCTTAGTTCTCCAATCGTTTTCCTGGGGACACAAGCCCCTTTGAAGTGCCGTATGAATGACTTTCTGAGTTGAGTGAAGCTGCTGATGCTTCTTGGGGCTAGGCTTCTATACCATAGGATGGCCGGCCCGGCCAGGGTTAAGGGGAACACTTTGCAAATGGCGTCCCCCGTTACCCCTTGTACCTCCATTAGTAGGACGAAACCTTCAACGTGGGTTTTGGGATCGGTATGGCCTTTGTATGGCGCCATGGTTGGCATGCTGAATATTTTTGGGAATTTTTCTGACCTTATTTCTTCTGTGAGGGGGGACTCATCTCTACCGTCCCGGGCATCTCCTATGTCTGTGTTGGGGAATACTCCCCATTTGGCTAGTTCCTCCCGCAGCCAAGATTTCATGCTGCTGTCTTTGGTTCCATGCCGCCTCTTGTGACTTCCTCTTTTTCTGTTGTCTTGGGCATGGTGCTTCTCAGGTCTGGTATCTTCCCGTGCTCTTTCGTCACATTCTTTCCCTTTTTTCCTGGCATCGTGAGGGCTATTATAGGAGGAGTTTGGTGACGATTTGTCATCTTCTTCCTCTCACATGTCTTCAGTTTGGGAGTCTTCCTGAACCACTACAGATTTTACCCTGTAGGGGCCCCTTCTCCGGGGTCTGTCGTCCTCACTTGTATCAACAATTCTTTTTCCCTTTGCTATTTCGTTCCTTCGTCGGCTAATCCCGGCCTCGTCGTGTGCTCCCTCTATTTTTTCCAACCGGTCTACTATGGTTTTTAGCAAGGTTTGATTTTCCTTCCTTTCTTTCTTTCCTTAGGTTCTCCTCGATCTTCTCCATCCAATCTGTGGCTGAGTTTCCTGATGATTGGTGGTTTCCGCCTTCCGCCATTGTCTTACTACACGAGTTGCTTTTTGTCCAGTTCCCCAAAGACGGCGCCAACTATTGACGGCGGATTTTGGTCTCAGGGTAATACGGGAATTTCACCTCCGAGGGAATCCTCCTTCAATAGTGAATTTGTTTGGTTATGGGGGACCAAAAGCAAATTTAGCGAGAGACAGATAAATACACGAATCGACAAAGAGATTTAACGTGGTTCGGCGGATCTTGGTCCAACCTACGTCCACGGGCAGAAACATGATGCTACTTTTTATTACTCCAATACGTTTCTCAGATCTTTTTGTGCTTTTACAAGTCAGAGCTTGATGATTCTGATCACTAATTTTTTGATGCCTTTTACACATACTCTGCCCTCCTATTTATAATAGTATAGAAATCAGACTCATATTTGCATAAGAAATCCTAGTTGAACTCAGTCTTCTCTTCTTGCAAGGATTCCTAGTCTAATATTGCCTTCTCTTTTCTTATTCCTTTTCGGATTCTGACTTCATTTCCTTGTGAGAGTAGGATAATTTGTTTATCTTATCTGCAAGAATAGGGTGTCGTCATCTTGAGCATATCTCGCTTGTCTGGTCGGTATTCATGAGGTCGGTCATGATAGTCTTTTATGCTGAGAATGCTTCTGTCG
The DNA here is from genome assembly GCA_019454045.1 of Zanthoxylum bungeanum. Classification (NCBI taxonomy): domain Eukaryota; kingdom Viridiplantae; phylum Streptophyta; class Magnoliopsida; order Sapindales; family Rutaceae; genus Zanthoxylum; species Zanthoxylum bungeanum. Next base: position 108,941 of record SKCR01019247.1, read on the forward strand.
ACTTGATAGTGCCCGGTTTATCTGGAAAAGTGGTCGGTCACCTATCACCAAGTGCTCGACCCTCACTTATGTGGTCGGTTATGATGGTCTATTTTTAATGATTTTGACCAAGGAGGGAATTTACCCTCTTACCCCTGCCGTGGTGCTTAAATATCATAGTGCCTAAAAACACCATCAACATAATGATTTATAATTGTGGGGTTATGAATATGATGGAAATAAAAATAAAATAAAAAATAAAGAGGTATTACAAAATAAACCGTCAAAATAATTGTGGGGTTTGAAAATAGTAATGACCACTATGAAAATTTAGCAAAAGATAAAATCTGATTTTGGGAGAAAGGGAGATGCAGAGAGAGAGAGATGAGCAAGCATGTGGAGGGTGAAAAATTGAATCGCGTATTTTTATTTATTTAAAACATGATAGTTTCATATCAAAGGTGTAAATTGAGTGTCAATATGGTGTATATATATTATTATTGTTAAACAAATCATATGATGTTCCAAAATAATTTGTTTGTGAATTGTGATCACTACTACAAAATTCATTTTAATGACGCAGAATTTATGATGGTTTTAATAAAAATCATTATTAAAAACAAAAATGACGGATTTTCTAAAGTCGTCATCTTTTATTTGTAAATTTATGATAAATTTTCTATAAAACCGTCATAATATACCCAAATTTATTTTTATTGACACATAATTTATGATGGTTTTAATGAAAATCGTTATTAAAAATAGAAGATGTCGATTTTTATAATAATCTTAATCTTTTATAGTAAAAAAGTGACAATTTTTATAATAACCGTCATCAAAGTTATTTATAACCGTCATAAAATGTCTTTTTTTTTTGTAATAGTTGATATCAATTAATATTTTAAACCAATAATAAGGTAGATTTTAATGGAAACACCATACAACAGAAAACTTTCTGGTTACTTTTTAAAAATCACAGAACTTAAATAAGAGCGAATAAACTATAGAGATATATTTTAGTTACCAAACAAGTTCGTCCATATATACAACTATAAATACCCCACCCCCCACACACTTCTAACACCGACAAAGACATGGAGCTCATTCATCACTCCTTGGCCGCATTGATAGCAACCCTAGCCCTCATCCTCATCTCTATCCGCCTCCGCCGCAACAAGAAACTCAACTTACCGCCGGGTCCAAAATCCTGGTCAATCATCGGAAACCTCAACCTCATCTTTGGCCCTCTTCCCCACCGGTCCATCCATGCCCTGTCCAAAAAATATGGTCCCATTATGCAGCTCAAATTCGGGTCATTCCCCGTTGTCATAGGCTCTTCCGTTGATATGGCCAAGGCTATCCTAAAAACCAACGATGCTGCATTTGCTAGCAGGCCACAAACGGCCGCGGGCAAATATACAGGCTACAATTTCTCAAATATCACATGGTCATCTTATGGACCATACTTGACTCAGGCACGTAAAATTTGCTTGATGGAATTGTTTAGTGCTAAACGCCTTAAATCATTCGAGTATATAAGAGTAGAAGAATTGAATTTTCTTCTTAAACACTTGTATGAATTATCTGGAAAGTCTGTTATATTGAGGGATCTTCTTTCTGATGTGAGTCTTAACGTTATAAGCCGAATGGTCTTAGGGAAAAAATACACAAGAGAGCTTGAAAATGAGATTGTGACACGACATGAATTTAAAGAAATGGTCGATGAGTTGCTTTTTCTTAATGGGGTTTTTGATATTGGGGATTCGATTCCGTGGCTACGGTTTTTGGATTTGCAGGGTAATATAAAGAGAATGAAGGCTATTGCCAAGAATTTTGACAGATTCTTGGAGCATGTGGTTGATGAACATAACAATAAACGACATGGGGTCGAAAATTTTGTTGCTAATGATATGGTGGATGTGCTTTTGCAGCTTGCTGGTAATCCTACCCTTGAAGTTAAGCTTGAAAGACATGGCATCAAAGGTTTTATATTGGTATTTATTTATTCAACTCTTTTTTAAAAAAAATCTATTTATTTATTGATAAAAAATAACTAACGGGTTGGGATATTTCAATTTAATTTTTGACTTAAATCTAGACATGAACATTTAACTACTGATTTAAGTCAATCCAATAATAGATAATGGTGGATGAACTTATATCATTATATACTACTTTGACTTTAAATATGTAATATTAGGTTGAATTAAATCAATAGCCTAAATTTTGAATAACAGCATAAGGTTTGTAATTCTTATATTCTTTTTTTTTTTTAAATTGATACAGGACCTAATTGCTGGTGGAACTGAGACCTCAACTTTGATGCTGGAATGGGCCGTGGCAGAACTACTGACAAATCCTGAAATTTTCAACAAAGCAACAGAAGAACTTGACAGAGTAGTTGGAAGAGAAAGATGGGTTGCAGAGAAAGACATTGCTAATCTCCCATTCATTGACGCCATAGTTAAAGAAACGATGCGTTTGCACGGGGCTCCAATGCTTATGCCTAGAATGGCTAGAGAAGATTGCAAAATTGCTGGCTACGACATCCCAAAAGGCACTCAGGTACTAATTAATTTATGGACGATAGCAAGAGACCCTGCTTTGTGGGAAAACCCTAATGATTTTTACCCTGAGAGGTTTCTTGGAAGATCAATTGATGTCAAAGGGAATGATTTTGAGTTGCTGCCATTTGGGGCAGGGAGAAGAATGTGTCCAGGGTACAGTCTAGGGCTTAAGGTGATTCAGTCAAGTTTGGCTAATTTGTTGCATGGATTTGCATGGAGGTTGCCAGAGAATGTGAGCATTGACGAGCTTAATATGGAAGAAATTTTCCAGCTTGCTAATAAAAAAAGAATTCCACTAGAAGTTGTGGCTCAACCAAGGCTTTCACCCCATCTTTACAATATTTGATCAAGGATGCCAAAATAATAAAATTATGGCTGCCAAAATACAACATTACATAGCTATGCTTTTAGGTGCGACCTTGGATCGTAGTATGTTGTATTAAGATGTATTGTCTTTTAGGGGTATCTGATATTAATCAAAATAAACCAATTTATCGAAATCCTGCCTAAATTTATGGTGCAACCTAACTCTCTTAGCTCTAAATATTTAGAACCTAAATATCTTAGCACACGAAAAGTTGGATCTACTTCTCAATATTTAGAAGAAATTATCTAATACTAATATACAAAGATAACTTGAATAGACCACTTGATAAATGGGTTGTACTTGAAAAAATTCATCCTTAAATTAAGTGGTGTTTATTCATATTTTTAAAATATTAGAAAAATCTAATTTCTAAAATTTTGAATTAATTTCTTTATTATGTTTTTCGTGACCCAATTTAAATAAAAAAAAAACACATAAAATGTGAAAGGGCTTTTCAATGCGCGACCATTTACCAACCCTAGACTTCAACCTAAAATTTGGCTTGACAAATGTTGGAGACCTTGTTGAAGGTTGATTTTCGTTCCAAAGGCGATTTGGGAAAATCGGTTCCTCGAACAAAATCTCCCACAAGCAGTGAATTTATTTGATTTGTTGGGAACCAAATAAAACTTGGTAAACAAATGGAAAAAAACGCAGATAAAAACAAATGATTTAATGTGGTTCGGCGGAATGGATTCAACATACGTCCACATATGCAAAAGAAGAAAAATCTATTATTAAGAGTTCGGGTCGAACCGATCTGCTCTGTCTCTCTCTCTTTAAGCTTTTTTCTCTCTTTTATAAGTTACAAGAATGTAAATAAAATTAACCAACATCTTACAATGAGTTCTCAACCCCTTTATATAATGCGTTTAAGGCTACTATTATGCCAACTCGTGACGTCAGCCACGTTACCAAGTTATCATTACGTAGGCTCTCTTCCCCAATTACCTTACAAATAGTAGCTATGTCTCCTGACACAGCTACTCACTGCCATCTGAACCTCATTTTTTTACAATTCTTTCGGTAAATGCTACACACTCTGCTCATGTGCCGACCTGTATGCCAACTACTCATGTCGTTGTGTGTGTCAGTCAATAAGTGTCCTCGGATAGGTATGCCGAAGTAAGTGAAGTCATTCCTTGAATCTATCAGAAAGTCGGGTCGGTAGAAAAGCCTTTACTTCCCTGACATTCTCTTCAAAAAGGTGAAGCCTGCACTGAGCACCTTTTCATGTAGAGAAATAGCTTTCCTCGATGACAGTCTGAACTGTTATGATTTTCTTAGTACTTGTATCTTTTAGTAATTACTTTCCCTGGGCGTCTATGACTGCGCCTCTACTGGTTCATCATGAGCTTCCTTCTATTGGGGTTTTGGCACGGGCGCAGTGGAAGCTCGCGGTTCGGGTGAAATCTTAATTTTTAAACTTTTTAAATTACCGAATAAATTATTCAATATCAAATATGAATAATTCATTCATATTTCACATAAACATATTTATTCGACATCAAAATAATGATATAAATAGTTAAAAAACATCGCGAAACTTTTACGAAAATTTTTTATTTTTTTTCCACAAAATGACATAAAACGCGTTTTTGACCGAACCGACCACCCAATGCACATGAGGGCTACCCAGGTCATCCCCAACAGTACTAGGGCAGTTCATGGGCTGCCCGAACAGTGACCAATTCACTGTTTGGGCAGCCATCACCTAGTTGGCTCAAAAGTCACATGGAATCGCCGTTTTTCGCTGTTTTCGCATATTTCAACTCCGAACTAGTTTCCGAAAATTGTTCCAATACCCAAAAACTCATCCAATATATTTATATGACATAATTTTCATCACCAAAAATAGAATTTTCCAGATATGAAATTCAGAATAAAACAGTCCATAAATCATGCTTTAAATCCAATTTTAGCAAGATTAATCTAATTAATCCAACGCCCATTCAAAGCCACCACCTATGAAGCACCCAAGAACAATTCTAGGCATTACAATAGTGATAGTAACACTCTAGAATGACAACATATCATCAAATGATCAAATTAAATAAATATTACAATAATATCTTTCAATTCAACTTCACACATGCAATAAGCCTTCAAATCGATCTTCCAAATCAAAAAACCCCAAATTGTTAAGAAAAGAAGAAACCTTAGAATCTCACTAGATCATCAAGAAATAAGAAACATGCTTTCTAAGCTTAGGGATATATAGAATTATCTTTAATTCTCCTAATTCCTTAAGCCTTTTTTTCTTGATTTTCTTCCTTGAATCATCAAGCAATTTGAGAGTATTTGGAGAATGATGTATTCGGCCATGGCAAGCTTATCAAATAAGAAAACAAATAAGAAAACGGTGTATCCCCACCGTTTGACCTAGGGTATGGAAAGTGTCTACCAATATAGTCAAAGGTATGATGCTGATAGTGTCATGTATCGTGCTAACCCAAGAATCTTACATGATTCTTCCGCTGCGGCCACAGTCTCAAGCACTGATCACACATATCAACCCGTGAACTGGAATACTACTATTATAAGAAAATATTATCCGAGAGAGTGGTGATTCTCTGTTATTTCTTTCAAACTTCATGTGTTTCTACAAATGACCCAATCATACCCTTATGACATGATATTTTGAACCAGGGAAGGAGAATGTCAAATTCATTTGATCCACACATAAGATTGTAAAGACATCAAGTCTAAGGACTAGTCATACAATTGATACATGAAAGTTCTCTCAGACATATGGGATAAACACTCCATATGAAAACTTTCGGCGGTCAGTTCGATGGACACGAGCAACTCATGCATCCATGTGATACACCAAGCGGACGGATCTCCGCTAGTAGCCTATGAGATCGGCTACCCCACTTAAGGGCAGATCATATCATCATGCTAGTCTCTCCGCTTTATGAACGCCCAGATTATTCACAAAACTATGACTAGGAACATTTGAAAGTAATGATTCTCATAAGGCGTGGAAGCCATCATCTTATCACTCAAAGGGCTTTATTACAGTGTTTGATGATTCATATAATTTATATAAGACACGTATAATAAAGATTGCCATTTTATTAATTAATGAAAATATTGCAAATACATATACATATAACCCATCCACAAGTTGGGTATAGGGCATATCCCTAAAAATCTCCCACTTGTACTATAGCCAACTAGTATGAATCTGGACACCATACCCTTGGGTATGCCTATCATGCTTTTGTTGAGTCAGCCCTTTAGTCAGAGAATCTGCAAGATTATCTTCTGTGGGTATTTTCTCTATAATAACTTCTTTTCTCTCAACAATCTCCATGATGAGATGAAATCGCCTAAGTACATGCTTGGATTTCTGGTGGGACCTTGGTTCCTTTGATTGAGCAATAGCGCCCGTGTTGTCACAGTACATCGTGACGCCATTCTTTATCATGGGAAGCACTTCCAGCTCCGTGATGAACTTCTTTATCCAGACTATTTCTTTAGCTGCCTCAGATGCTGCAATATACCCGGCTTCAGTGGTGGAGTCCGCTGTAGTTGACTACTTTTAGCTTTTCCAAGTGACAGCTCCGCCATTCAAAGTAAACATATATCATGTTTGCGATCTGCTGTCATCCCTATCGGTCTGAAAGCTCGCATCACAGTAACCAATGACTTTCATCTCAGAATAATCTCCGTATGTCAAGAACACATCCTTAGTTCTTCTCATATACTTAAGGATTATTTTGACAGCTGCCCAGTGTTGCTCACTAGGATTTGCCTGATACTTGCTCGTTATTCTAAGAGCATAAGAGACATCAGGTATTGTACATAGCATGGCGTACATGATCGATCCTATTTCTGAAGCATAAAGGATCCTACTCATTCGCTCTCTATCTGAAGGAGTATGTGGACATTGCTCCTTAGATAATTTGATTCCATGACAAGTAGGTAAATTACCTCTTTTGGAATCTTCCATTTTGAATCTTTTCAAAACTTTATCTATGTATGTTGATTGAGAAAGTCCTAACAACCTCTTAGATCTATTACGGTAGATCTTCATGCCGAGGATGTAGGCTGCTTCTCCCAAATCTTTCATGGAGAAATTCTGAGATAACCATTGCTTGGTGGCTTGCATCATTGGAATATCATTCCCGATGATTAATATGTCATCGACATATAATAAAAGAAATACAACATCACTCCCACTACTTTTCCTATAAACACAAGGCTCGTCTACATTTATGATGAAGTCAAATTCTTTGATTGTCTCATCAAATCGTATATTCCAACTTCTGGAGGCTTGCTTGAGTCCATAAATGGATCGTTTAAGCTTGCATACTTTATTATGATCATCCTTAGATGCAAACCCCTCAGGTCGTGTCATATAGACTTCCTCTATGAGGTTCCCATTAAGGAAAGCTGTTTTGACATCCATCTGCCAAATCTCATAATCAAAGTGTGCAGCTAGTGCCAGTAAAATTCGAATAGACTTTATCATTGCAACAGATGAGAAGGTTTCTTCATAGTCAATTCCTTTGATTTTTCTATAACCTTTCACCACCAAACTAGCCTTATAGGTTTGGACGTTGCCTTCTGCATCAGTTTACACTTGTAAATCCACTTGCAGCCTATGGGTTTTATCCCTTCACGTGCATCCACCAAGTCCTAGACTTGATTCTGATACATAGAGTCTATTTCGGATTTCATGGTCTCAAGCCACTTGATTTAATCAATGTCACGCATTGCTTCATCATAATTGGTGGGATCATCATTATCAATGACCTGATCATGTTCCTTATCAATATGGAAACCATATCTTTCAGGCTCATATTTTTCCCTACCAGACCTTCTAAGTTCATAACCTTGTGGTTGTTCCGTCGCTGCCCTTTTGAGGGGCTTGGGGTTTAGTTTTATGTTAGTTTGTTCTTCTCGTACCTCATCGAGGTCAAGTCTACTCCCACTATATTTCTTGAGAAGGAATTCATTCTCTAGAAATTTAGCATTTAGTAAGACAAATGTTCTTTGTTCATTTGGGATGTAGAACACGTATGCTCTTGAGTTCAAGACATATCCTACAAACTTACTTTTAACTGCCCTATCATCCAATTTGTTAGTTTGTGTGAGCTTAACATATGCGTCACATCCCCAAACTCTTAGATAACTAAGACTAGGACGTTTCCCAAACCATAACTCATATGATGTTTGACTAACAGTCTTAGAAGGAACTTGGTTTAGTAGTAGTATTGCAGTTTCTAAAGAAAGACCCCAAAATGAAAGAGGTAGATCCGTGCCTGGCATCATTGATCAGACCATATCTAATAATGTCCGATTTCTCATTTCAGAGACCCCATTATACTGTGGAGTTCCCGGAGGAGTCCATTGGGAAACAATGCAATTTTGTCTAAAGTAATCTTGAAATGCGTCGCTTAAGTATTCACCACCTCGGTCAGACCTTAGTGACTTAATACTTTTATTAAGCTTGTTTTCTACTTCAGCTTTGAAGTCTCTAAATTTCACAAAGGCTTCAGATTTGTAACGCATAAGGTACACATACCTATATCGTGAGTGATCATCAATAAAGGTAATGAAGTAAGAGAATACACCTCTAGCGGTGACTGACATTGGTCCACATACATCAGAGTGTATGAGTTCTAATGTCTCCGCTGCACGCTGTCATTTACCTTTGAAGGGTAATTTGGTCATTTTACCAAGTAAACAATACTCACAAGTTCCATAAGGTTCATATTTGAAGGGTCTGAAATACCCATCCTTATGTAGCTTAGTTAATCTTGTTTCATTGATATGACCTAACCGACTGTGCCATAGAAGTGATTCATTGAGATTATTCGAGTTAACGTTGTATATATTAGAGGTTGAACATTCTTTGTTAGTTTGTAAGACATAGATACCATTATTCAAAATACCATCTCCATAATTTATTTCATTGAAATAAAAAGAACATTCATTACAACTTATTAGGCATGAAAAACCTTTATTACATAAAGAATAAATTGAAATGATGTTCTTTACTAGAAAATGTACAAAAACACAATCTTCTAAGTCTAAAACTAAACCATTCGGCAAAACTAATGAATAAGTCCCCACGCACAATGCAGCCAGTTTTGCTCCATTACCCATGCGTAAGTCAACCTCCCCATTACGGAGTCTCCTACTATTTCTCAGGCCATTCACATTGTTACACAAGTGAGTCCCATAACCGGTGTCAAGCACCCAAGTAGAAGGTTCAAAGTTTTGAGAATATAGTTCAATCATATACAACATACCTGAAGCATTGGGCTTCTTGGCCTCTTGGGCTTCCTTAGCTTCCTTGGCTTTCAAGGATCTGCAGTCTTTCTTCCAATGACCCTTCTTTCCATAAAAGAAACATTTCACATTTCCCTTTTCTTCTCCACCTTACCATTGGGCTTTAGGTGATCTGGAACCTTGGCCTTGCCCTTATTTTTCTTTGGGTCTCGTGGCTTCAGGTCCGTACCCGTAAGCTTGAATGAGGTTTTAAGCTCCAGTTTCAAGTCCTTCTCTGCTTGCTTTATCAGTTTGTGCAATTCTGCTAAAGTAGCTTCTTTATTAGACAGATGAAACTGCATAATAAAGTTAGAGAATTCTTTTGGTAAGGACTGAAGAATTAGACCGTGACCTATCTCATGATGAACCCGAGGTTGGCCAATTTTTCAATGTGGCCAATCATCTTAAGCACATGTCCACTAACAGATCCTTCATTATACCTTGTTTGGAATAAGGCACATGACACTTGGAATCTCACGGTATGAACGGAAGTTGCATACAACTCCTTCAAGTGAAAGATGATGGTTTGAGCATCCATATCTTCGTGAGCTTTCTGAAGTTTGTCCGACATAGAGCCAAGCATTATGCAAACTGCTTGCTCATCATCATTGACGTGTTTCTTCCAAGCATCAAATGAATTTTGGTCAGCATCTTATGCGGGTTCAGAGGGAAATTGTCTTTCAAGAACATATAAAATCTTTTCTTGTCGTAAGAAAATTTTAAGGTTTCTAAACCAATCATTGTAGTTGTCCCCTTTGAGCTTATGCTCATCAAGGATGAAACGAAGTGATATTCTGTTTTCCATTTGAATGTTTGTGAAATATTTTAACCCACCTGTTAAGAGAGAATGTTAAAATTAGGAATATGTTTTCATTAATGTTTCATAATAACATGAGCTTTTAATATTATGAAGTTGCTCCCACTCAATTATTTTAAAATTTTAAGCAAATCGCATCAACCTTAATATGATGGATTTCTTGTGGACAAGGATCCCATTATCATCATTTCACAACTCCGACTAGGGTCGGTCGTTATAAAATATGATAATTAGGTAGGTTCCCAACCAATTTATGATATAAATCACAATTCCTTGATCATTGGGTTGGGAAATCAAATATGTCATAACTTATGCTAGTCCTTGTAGACACCCAATCTTTGCCAGTAAGTTATAAGACCACGCCTAAGAGTTGCTGCGTCTTATGACTCAGAAAAGTCAAACCATTGTCAATAGTACGAATTATGGACAAATTGGTATTGGTCAGTCTGGTAAAGCCTAGTCCTGCCAATACGGTTAAGCCCTTTGGGTCTATACCTTACAATGGGAGGCAAATTTTAGACTTAAATTATTATTGAGGATTTTAGCAAGTTTAAGTGAATAACTGTCAAATGGATTCCTCCATTAAAGATTCCCCAGAGGGAGGGTGGAGCGAACTCTCTTAAATACCCTTACCTCTTAGGCTCTTATTGCCTTGGTGACAGGAATAAACAATAGATCCTCCAAATTAGTCCAACACTTTAAATATGCTTTAAGGTAAGCTTTGAGTAAATGATTATCTAGATGTCTTCACAGCTTTTCCTTTTGGCTATAAAAAGGTAGTGAGTGAAGGAAGACACCAAATCATTATCTAACTCTAGTAATACCTTTGGTTAAATTAACTTTAGTTTGGAAAGTTTTATTAATGTCTTGGTCCCACCCCACTTGTATCTTTTATAATGTCTTTTATTATAAACAAGTGATTTATATTTATTAGCCTTAAAGGTAATAAATCTGTAAGTTCATCACGAAATAATTACTTAGCTAAGGGATAAGCAATACACTCTTTATTTCCTTAGAAAGTCTCTAGATGCTTGCACCCTAAAATAATCATGCCAATTCTAATCATACATAGAATCATCAAGAATATGAGTTTTAATATGTTGGGATTATTTTAGGCATTAAATAACTTTGATTAATATTTAATTATGATATTGTATTTTATTTTAATCAAATAAATTTACTATTCACGTTTTTTTACAGATGCGTGAAATTTAAATGCCATTTCACAATTCAAATCTTAACCAAATAATGTAACACTTGTTCCTAAAAGTAAGTTCAGGGTGTTAGCTTTCCAATGAGCTTTTACACACCCAATTTCGAGTTCAAATGAGAGAGAACTAATCAAAACAAAAACGGTGCGCTGATACCACTGTTCGGAAGCGGCCGCGAGTGCGCAACGGAAAATTAAAAATTATGATGCCGCTATCCTTTTTCCCAAGACCCATTTGTTTTGATTATTCTACATGCCTAGGTATGTTACTATATATTCTAAGCATAAAAACTCATAAAACATGTAAAGAACAAAAACCTAAACATGCTAACTATCATAAGAACTATAATTAAAATAAAGAAAGAAAAAGACTTACTTGAACCGAATACTCCTCCAGTCCTCCCTCCAATCTACAAGCTTTTCTCAAACTCAGCAAGCTCTTCCACGTTCCAAAGAGCCACCTAAGTGTGTAGCAACCAAAGGTGCATACACCAAAGCCAAAACTCAACGGCAAGACTACGCCTTGAGTACACAAGTATTTTGCCCTTAGTGCTAGCCTAAGTAAATACCTCAAAACTTTTAACTTGAGATTCCTCTAGTCAATTAGACTTAAGGATCCTCAAAATCAGTGGCTTACTCTTAAACTTTAGAGTTTCTCACTTATATAAACCCAAGATATGAAAGGTTTTGGTGTAAAAATTTGTAAAGAATTATTTGGGTTTATATAGGTGCTCCAAAGACAGGTGCTCCAAAGACAACAAAATTAATTAAGAATCTGATGTGGGATAAATGCTAATTAAATCTTAGCCATTGGATCTTAATATAGTGGTTTAATGAGATTATAAAACCCTAATAAGAGTTTGGGCCGAATTGGAATTCAAAATAAATAAATAAATAAAAAACGCAGATTATTTATTTATTTATTTTCTTAATCATTTTTCCAATTCCCAAAGTGCCCCTATCGTCATTCACCAATCCCTAAGCCACTTTGGAACCTCATAAATGATATGTTCAATAATTAAACACATTGAACCATTTATGAACAATTCCTACAGCAATCATATATGCTGTTAAATTTGTATTGTGCACTGTTAACCATTGATTTCGACTTTGTTGTGTGTGACCTTTTGGGTTCCCCTCAAGTTGGACATGAAATGAATCGTGATAATTTAATCGAACATAAATTATCCTCCGATCAGATGGTCGTTTGATTTCAATGGCCAAGGTTGACATCTAGCAACATGCCAAGGCCCCCAAATGAGAAGGAAAGATATATACCCTTTCTGTATGTGATTTACATATGATACAGTCCATCGCCTCACTGTATCCCCACCATTTGATATAGGGTATGGAAAGTGTCTACCCATATAGTCAAAGGTATGATGTTGACAGTGTCATGAATCGTGCTAACCCAAGAATCTCACATGATTCTTCCGCTACGGCCACAGTCTCAAGCACTGATCACACATATCAACCCGTGAACTGGAATACTACTCTTATAAGAAAATATTATCCGAGAGAGTGGCGATTCTCTGTTGTATCTTTACAAACTTCATGTGTTTCAACAATTGACCCAATCATACCCTTATGACTGGATCTTTTGAATCGGAGAAGGAGAATGTCAAAGTCATTTGATCCACACATAAGATTGTAAAGACCTCAAGTCTAAGGACTAGTCATACAATCGATACATGAATGTTCTCACAGACACATGGGATAAACACTCCATGTGAAAACTTTCGGCGGTCAGTTCGATGGACACGAGCAACTCAGTTCGATGGACACGAGCAACTCATGAATCTATGTGATACACCAAGCGGACGGATCTTCGCTAGTAGCCTATGAGATCGGCTACCCCACTTAAGGGCGGATCATATCATCATGCTAGTCTCTTCGCTTTGTGAACGCCCAGATTATTCATAAAACTATAATTAGGAACGTTTGAGAATAATAATTCTCATAAGGTGTGGAAGCCATCATCTTATCACTCCAAGGGCTTTATTACAGTGTTTGATGAATCATATAATTTATGTAAGACACGTATAATAAAGATTTCCATTTTATTAATTAATGAAAATATTGGAAATACATGTACATATAGCCCATCCACAGGTTGGGTATAGGGCATATCCCTAACACTAACATTCCACCTCGTGTCGTACTTTGATAGGGATGTCTGACTTCGAGTCTTCCTCCCCGATCCCACTCAACACCTTACCTCCCGACCTGCCGCCCAGACATGAGGTTATACACAGCTCAGGATCAGAAATTCATGATGACTATGACACTATACCGATCGCATCCGAAGAGGAGAATCAATCCTACCGTCGGAGAATTTCTTGACCTGAGCCAACTCCCCCAACTTGATTTTATAAACCTTGACATGGATCGGGCCTCATCAATAACTGAAGCCGATCTGCAGGAATTGAGGGAAAGGTTCAATATTCTCAGTGCCATTAGCCTCCAAGTTCCTGATGAAGATCATCTGGCGAGCAGTCCCAGTGATGATCGGGTGGCGTTGTGCATGGCTATTTTTGACATGGGGTTACGCTTGCCCATGTAAAAATACTTTGTGAAGGTTCAATATTCTCAGCGCCTTTAAACCGCTAGATGTCCCTAGTGGATGAGTTATAGTCTCGTGATGGCTTACAGCGACAACACCCACAAACGTCATTCACAACACATTCATGCAAAAACAAAATGAAATAGTCCCAATAGTTACACATATTATTGTCCTCAAGGAATGCCTAGTAATGAAATCAGAGAACCTTCAAAGTACTCAACGTAACTCAAATCCAAGTCCTTGAATAAATCACCTAAGCCAGACTCACAGTGTGTGTGTGTAAAGGTTCAGTCACAGCTTGATTCCTAGGTAAGCCAACTCAATGATTTCGTTTAATAATTGGGATCTGATGGGTCAAACCAACCTAGATATCTCAATTATGTTATGTAGTTGCCTTTCTGTGCTCAATATGGTATGATTTATTTTATTTTCTTTTTATTTTCTTTGTCTTTTTTTTTTCTTTTTTAACTTTTTCTTTTCTTTTCTTTTTAAACACACCTACCTTTTAAGGTATCATTTCTCCTCATAGTGGTCTTATTACTCGCCCATGGGTAGTTTCATGCCTATCGGTTATAGGTGGTTTAATTTCTTTCTTTAATTTTTTTAAACCATACCACACATCATAACACTAGCAAATCAGGATAGACATCTAAGCAAACGGTCATTCATCGACATGCAATTTCTTCAACTAGTCACTTTGCCAACTATTTAGGCTTCCACTGCTAAAAACCTATAGTTAAGTGCTTACGAGTCTAACCTAGATCAATTACTCAAAGCATCAAATAAAAGTACATTAAAGAACTTATCGTTTCTAAGGTTTCACCCTAAAACAAACAATATCATCATTGGACTATGCTTTACTATTAAGGACTAAAAACAAACAAAACAAAATATTTTTTTTCATATATATAACATGTATTATTATACGCATGCATACACCCCCACACTTAAAGCCTGCATTTTCCTCAATGTAAGATAAAGATAAAAACGGATTAAGGAACAATACTACCGGGCGGAGTTGATCAGGTTTCTGTTGGTGAGACTGTAGTTGTGTGACTGTGTAGGTTGTGCTAACTTCTGCATAAACACTCATGCAAATAAATAAATAAACATGCAATTAGTACATAATAAAATAAAATAAAAAAAATAAAAAAAATAAATTAAAATAAAATGAAATGAAATAATTGCAGATGCAAGGGTTGCCTCCGTGCTAGCGCTAAGTTTAACGTCTTCAGCCAGATGTAACCACTCAGGTTTTCATGGTGGCTTCCATATAGCGAAATGATGAAGGCATGAGAAAGAATTTTCGGCTGGCTGCAGCAGTGTATCCATGGATCGCTCAGGGTCTGGTGGGTGACATTTTAAGCTGCACACATGTAAAAGTTAGTTCACCCTTCTTTTTTAGATTCCCAGGTATCATATTTAATTGGGAAATAACTCTCATTTTCCTTTTTTTATAATTCTTTGGGACCAGTTTCAATTCAGGAGGGTTTGATTCATGTTGTAAAGAAGCTGTTTCTGGCAGGACTGTTTCTAGCATGTATGTGTAGTGGCACTCATCATCACCTTGTGGTTGTTTTTCAACGTGAAAAATGTTTACTTCCAGTGTCATATTCCCAAATGATGGCTTCATGAGACCATTCCAGCAATTAATAAGAGCATTAGCTGTAGCAAGAAAAGGTCTACCTAAGATAAGTGGAATCTTGGACTCGGTGTTAACCGCAAACTGTGTGTCTAAAATCAGGAAATCCACAAGGTAGTAGAATTTATCAATTTTCACTAAAACATCTTCGACTACTCCCCGCGGTGATCTAACAGATCGGTCAGCTAACTATAAAACCACTGATGTAGGTTTAATCTCACCAAGCACTAACTGCACATAGATCGAATATGGCATGAGATTAACACTAGCACCTAAATATAATAATGCTTGACCAAACTCATATGTGCCAATATAACAAGTGATAGTGGGACAGCCCGGATCTTTATATTTTGGTGGGGTCATCTGTTCAATTACTGCACTAGCCTGCTCTGTCAAGAAAGTAGTCTTCTTCACATTATGCTTTCTCTTTATGGTGCATAGATCCTTCAGAACCTTCGCATAAGTAGGAACTTGTTTGATAACATGTAACAACGGAATGTTAATCTTTACTTGCTTCAGGTGTTCTAGGATCTCACCATTTAGGTCTGAGGCTCTCACTGTGGGCCTAAGTGCTTGAGGGAAATGTACTCTTACTTGGAAATGAGTCTATTGTTTTTCCTGAGGGGTACATATACCACTATCTTTGGGGTCATCTATGGTGTTGGAAGTGTCCTGTCTCCTTACCTCCTTATCAATCCTAGTGAATATATCATTAACATAATTTACATTGGCTGCTTCATGATTAGCCTGTGCCATGTGTTGCCCTTGTGGATTAGGTTGAGTCTGAGATGGGAACTTTCCTTGTTCTTGCACACTCGTGACATTAGTCAATTTAGAGACTTGACTCTTAATCTCTTTATTATCTTCAATTACCTGAGCTATCAATGACTCAAATATTTGATTGGTTTTGCTTTAGGCTTCTACAAATATTTTCTGGGCCTCCACAAATGCTTGCACAATATCCTCTAAAGAATTCCTAGGAATGACAAGGGTGTGATATTTGGGGGCATTGTATCTCATAGGTTGTGGTGTCTGACTAGGCTGAAGGGACTCATGTTTCCAACTAATATTAGGATGGTTACGCCAACTAGGATTATATGTATCTGAATAAGGTATATATCGCTTCTTGTACATCTCTACGTTATTACATTGCTCCTCATATGTTCCCTACATCTTACCATATACAAGACCTCTTGGGGTTCCAGGTGGGTGACTGTATGCATAGTCTTGCTATCTCTAGCTTTTAATGCTCCTAACTCTCTAGTCAATAGCTCAACATATGCCCTTAGACTATCCTCTTCCCTGAAGTGGTGTATGCCTCTACTAGAAGGAGCGTGTGTCATATCAGTGTTATCAAGAGCATTAGGTCCAGTCCAAGTGTGGGATTTCTCGGCTAAGTCATCTAAGTACTTGAATGCCACATCAGGGTCATTTCTTATAAACTCACCATTGCATATTGTCTCCACGAATTGGCGCTAGGGTTAGACCATCATAAAAATAACTTACTAAGCGCCAACTCTCATATCCATGGTGAGGGCAACTAGCTAACATCTCATTATACCTCTCTCACGTTTGATAAAAGGTTTCACTGTCTCTCTAGGAGAAGGTGGAGATTTGTCTTTTCAAGGCATTCGTCTTATGGTGTGGGAAGTATTTGTTAAAGAATGTCTATGTCATCTCACCCCATGTTCCTATTGACCCAGGTCTTAAATAATACAACCAGCTCTTAGCTCTATCCTTAAGAGCAAATGTGAAGAACTTAAGTCTAATTGTGTCAATGGTTCCAAACTGGTCATGGAAGGTTGCTAATACCTCTTCAAACTCTCTTATGTGCACATTAAAAATTTCGCTCTCTAAATCGTGAAAATTTGGGAGATATTGTATCATCCCAAGTTTAAAATCTATGTGTGGTACATCAGGAGGAAACATTATGCACAAAGATGTAGCTGTGCGAGTTGGATGGAGGTACTCTTCAAGAGTCCTCAAGGGTGGTCTCTCATATTCACTCATATTATGTGCGCTAGACACGGATGGTGTGGCAAAAATATTTTCAAATATATGTTCTGAATCTGAACTTGATTATTCATGTTCTATTCTAACAAATCTACCTGTAGGACACAGAAATCGGCGACGCTGTTCCAGGCTCGCGGCCTGGTTGGGAGTACGGAGTAGCCTGCGGGGACTAAACCGGAGAATTAAAAATGGAGTCGCCACCTGGTGTGAACCGGGAAAATTATTTAAGGCCGCACTCACCCCTCGCAAGGGAAGACCTCAAACCGTTGGGTTTGAAATGGTCCCTTACTTATGCCACTTGTAATGAAAGGATTTGTGCAATAATCTAACCAAGTCTACACAACATTTATTTCCAAGAGTATCATACTCCTAAGTTTGCATACAACCTACACCTAAGTTCGCATGCATAGAAGTAAATCGACATAACGGTAAGCACACAATTCATAAACACATTAAATAGATAAATGCAGAAATATAAATAGATGATAATTTCCTAAGCTTAAATAATGAAATGATATGATTAATCATATAGTGCAAAAGAAATTATCAAAGAAGCAAACATGCATGAAATGTGACGAAAAGAAGTCTGTTCACTGTATGTGCGTTCGTGTAGCATTTGAAAATGCGTTCGAACGGTAAACAGAAAGTTCACATTCGTATAGCATTCGGAAATGCATTCGAACGGGATAAGACCTGATGCATGGTAAAATATAATACGTGCACGTTCGAGAAGCATTCTTAAACGCGTTCGAACGGAATAAGGCAGAATGCATACGTTCGTGTAGCGTTTGGAAACGCGTTCGAACGAGATTCCCAAAATGGCATCTGAAATGACACAAACACATACATGGATAAACAAATACACGATGTAGAACCTCGTATGCCCGATTGAACATATTTCACATTCAATCGAGTGTACTTCGTCCGGCGCGGCAAAACATCACGGTAAAGGTAGCCTTTAGGCATTTCCCTAGAATGAAGGACCTTTAACCCACCTTAGTTAGCCCATGCGCATTAGATTACAATGTATGAATAAACAAATAAATAATATGGGACCTTGTATGCCCGATTAAACACATTTCCCATTCAATCGAGTGTACTTCGTCCGGCGCGGCAAAACGTCGTGGCAAAGGTAGCCCTTAGGCTTTTCATCCCTCAAGGTGGAGGACCTTTAATCCAACTTGATTTGCCCATGCGCATTACACTATGATGCATGATTTAACAAGGAGATGGCATACGGAAAGCAAATAACGGAACAATAAAAGGCGCGGCGAAATGTCATGGTAAAGGTAGCCTTTTAGGATTTTCTTTCCTCAAGTAGAGAACCTTTATACCAACATAATAAGCCCATGCGCATTATATTACAATGCATACAAATAAATAAGACAATGATATGGGACTTCGTATGTCCAATTAAACATATCTCACATTCAATCAAACATACTTCGTCCGGCGTGGCAAAACATCGTGGAAAAGGTAGCCCTTAGGCTATTCATCCCTCAAAACGGAGGACCTTTAATCCAACTTGATTTGCCCATGCACATTACATTACAATGCATAAATAAGTAACATTCAGAAAGTAAATGGCAGAATAAAAAAAATGAGAATAGTAGATGAACAAGATTAAATAAAGCGAAACACATGCTGTTTGCTCAAGTAGTACGTGGAGTTGTTTCCCAAGTACAGACCGTACTACCGTCCATTCGGATTCGGCTACGGAATTTACGTCTGGGTTTCCATCCGATATACCACAAGAGACGACACATATTCTATTCATCCAATAGCCAAGTCATACATTAATCAACAATACCAATGCGAAGAAATATTGGCAAAATAAAGAAATAAGCGGAAATAAATAAAAAAAAGGGTGCCCTCAGGTCTAACCTTTTATGTCGCCTCTTGGAAGTGCGTTACACAGCCGTCGGAAGGGCTAACACTCCGCAACTCTCCCGGTTCACTGATTTTCCATTTTCCTTCGTCGCTTCGCTGTTTTGGGTCGTTGTTTCCTCTATTTTTTCTGCTGTTTTCTGGTTGTATTTTTCGGTAATTTGGGAATTTTTTTGGACTGTTGTTTTGCGGTATTTGGGGTGTCTTAAGGTGCAGTTTTTGTCACTATTTTCGGTAATTTAAGCTGCTGTTTAAGGGTGTTTGGGCTGCTGTTTGGGTGTATATTTTCGGTGACTGTAGTACAGTTTCATGGGTGTTTTTTGGTGATGTTACAGTGCAGTTTCAGGGGTGTGTTTTTGGTGGTTGTAAGGACTATTTTGGGCTGTGTCTTTCGGTGAATGGAAGGGCTGTTTTAGGGGTGTGTGTTCGGTGATGAGGTTTGCTGTTTATGGGAGGGGGATGTTTCGGTGATGGTGCTTTGTGCTTTGTTATTCTCGGTGGTGAGGGTGTTTTGGGGTTACGATTTCGATTCTTAGGGAGGAGGAGAAGAGTATTATTTCTTTGTCTCTTGTTGCTTTGGGCGTGAGTGTCCGGGAGGTGAAGGGTTGGTTTATGCTTCTTTTTATAGGCAAAGGCTAGGGTTTTCCTTGCTTGGGAAGGAAAGAGATCATGCAATCAATGGTGATATCTCCTAATTAGCATATCACAAGGAAAATATCTACTTAATTTAGGGAGGTGATTTGTTTAAATTTGATTTGATTTCTTTTAATTAGGAATATGATTTATCTTGATTTGATTTGATTTCTTTTATTTTGGGAAGGTGATTTGTCTTGATTTTAGCATGTGTTTAATGTGTGATTTTGTTATTTTGGAAGGTGATGGGCGTGACTTAGGGTGATTTGGGCATGTGGTTGGTTTGTTTTGGTGGGCTTGGTGTATGGTTTGGGTGATGTATGGGCTTGGTGTGTGACTTGTGGGGGTATTGGACTAAGGATAAGCTTAAAACAGAGGCTTGACGAGCAAACCCGAAGTTAAGCAAACGAATTAAATCCAACAAGGTGTCAATTTCTGACTCTTCCCTTCCGACGTCTGTTTCCCGCGAATTCCACAACTTAAAGAGGTAATGTCTCTATGTGAGACTCATCATCGGGACTTATATGCAAAAATGGAGTGCCTACAGTCGCCCCCATTTTAATGGGACTTGTGCAGTGTGTGACAATGACAATCCTATCAAAGTTATGCAATGCATTTTTACTTACCTAGCTCGCCAGCTGCCACTTGACTTGCATGTTGCTTCGAACTGAGTTGATATTATTGTGCCATACCCGGCATGCTAAACCCCATACTCGAGGCGTCGCTGATGTGTCTCCATACCCGGAGTGCCATACCCGGCGTGCTAAACCCCATACCCGAGGCGTCGCGGTTGTGTCTCCATACCCGACGTGCTAAACCCCATACATGAGGTGTCGCGGTTGTGTCTCCAACCTGGAGTGCCATACCTGGCGTGCTAAACCCAATACCCGAGGTGTCGCGGTTGTGTCTCCATACCCGGAGTGCCATACCCGACATTCTGATGATGTGTGGGCCTCCCCCCCAAAATGATACTGATGTGGGCCTCGCCCCCAAACTGATACTGATGTGGGCCTCGCCCCTAAACTGATGCTGATGTGGATGTTGCATATCAACATGTTGTATTTGCCTCTCACAAGATAATCCTAATGGCTTAAACATTTTTTTCGTCCCCAACGGATGCTTCATGTTGAAACTAGAGAACCTTCAAAGTACTTAATACACTCAAATCCGCTTGTCTAAATGAGTGATCTGAACTAGACTCCTAGTGTGTGTGTGTGCCAAGGTTATTTCGCAGCTTAATCCTTAAGTAAGCCAACTCGATGATTTTGTCTCGGAGAATTGGATCAGTGGGTCTAACCAACCGAGATGTCTTGATCATGCTCAGTGATTACTTCCTCGTACTCAACATGATATGGTTTTCTTCTTTTTTCTTTTGTCTATTTCTTTTCTTTCTTTTCATTTTGAACTTTTTTTTCTTTTCTTTATTTCGACACACCTATCCTTTAAGGTAGCATTTCTCCTCATGGTGGTCCTAATACTCGCCCATGGGTAGCTTTACGCTTATCGGTTATAGGTGGTCCATTTTTTCCTTTTCTTTTCAGAGACTTTTTTCTTCATTTCCAACCATATCACATATCGTAACATAAGTAAACCAGGATGGACATCTAGGCAAAGGGTGATTCACTGATCCGCCATCTCTTCAACTAGTCATCTCGTCGACTACTCAGGCTTTTACTACTAAGATCCCGTAATCAAGTGCTGGTGAGTCTAGCCGAGATCAACCACTCTGAATACCGGATGAGAGCACATCTCGCACTTATTGTTTCTAAGGTTTCACCCTACAGCAAACCATTTCATCACCGGACATATGCTTAGCCATCAAGGACTTCTTTTTTTTTTTTTCAT